>CM021102.1:310229648-310279597 GCA_007115665.2 Sequoiadendron giganteum
TATATATGCACTAAAACTCAAAATATATGTGCTAAAACAGTACATGTATGCGCTATTTTATTCTACGGATGCGCTAAAGCAGTTTGGCATAAATTTCAAAATTTCAAAAAAGTGGGAAAAATAATTCAAAATTCACAAAGAAGAAGTTTTCAGAGGTTCGTACCAGAGGTTTGTATGTTGTCGGGCGGTTGTGTCATCGCACGCGCTCAAATCAACGAGTATGAACTGGGATCACCATTTTGCTCCAAGTTCTCAAGGTTGCTCAATCTCTCAATTTTTCAAAATCACAATACAAATGACTTTCTTTTTCACTTTTTACCTCTTAAAAGGGTAATTAAAGAGGGGTAATTTGGTGGCATTTATTTAATTTTTCAAAAGGGGCCTTTAATCGATTAATTCACACTATGGCAGGTTTCATATCAATTATCGGGAGATAAATTGACACACCAATTTCAAAATTCAAAAATCATCAGAATATTATCAGAAAATCATTTAATCATCAAAATTTTCAAAACTAAAAAAATCATTAAAAATTCAAAAATTCCCCAATTTATCTTCCAAGGGGGCATATTTCATTTATCACTAAAAAATCAACGTCCGAGGCATGTCAAGTTTTTTTATCATCATCATCTGACAAAAAATTCTTTGAAGCAATGCGTCTGCGCACATCACTTCAAAGAGGGGCAAAATGTATACACCTAAAAATGGTGTGGAGCACAAATTAATTAAATACTAGTTATTTAATTAATTAATCTTAATTCTCTACTTATATAAATAAATTGATAAATTTATTTGTATAGTTCACTCCTTTAATTCTTCTATTCAAAAATCATCTTCCCTCTTGAATTAATTAAATACACAAATTTAAATAATTTGTTATTTGATTATTCCCCTTAATTAAATTTGAATTTTTAATTCAAATTTGTCACATTTCTCCATAATTTTCTAACTTCCTCCAAATCACCCTCCACATCATCACATGTCACATGATTTCTTTTATTTCAAATTTCTAAATTAGAAATATTCATCTAACTTTCTAACCTCCTTGGAGACACATGGGTCCTCTTTCTAATTGATGTTCTTTGACATTTGGATGATTTGCCCTCCCAAATGGAGCAACCTCCATGAATTCCTCCAACTTCATTGTGCTCCACCATTGATCACTCAGGATCATGATCTCGACCGTCCATCTTTGATACCTCATTCAAGGCTTGGAAAAATCTATAAATAGATCATTCTACAACTTTTCAACAAGGATTTCATCATAAACTTATGTTGCATAATTTATCTTAGCAATTGAGAGCATTTTTAGAGTTGCATATCATTTAGCATTGTTATCATGGCAAGTTTACTTTGTAGAATTTTAGTATTTCATTAGTTTTTATCATAGAATTGCATTTAGATTTGCATTACAACAACAGTAATCATCTTAGCATCATTTGCATAGCAACAATCTCATATTTAATTTAGCTTTCATATCAAAACTACCAAAAATATGTTAATGTAGGCATGTAGCTTTGCATTTCATAAATCTTCTCGTCTCTTAGGTTGTCATCTTGTGAATTCATGTGCAACATACAAATCTGAGAGCATGAATTTAGAGATCCTTGAGATTAGAGAGCAATGGGGTGATTTGAGAGGATAGTCATAGCAGCTTAGTTTGTTATTTCAATTCTTTTTATATAAAACATTTCATTGATGTGTGTATGATTTTATGTTGTTAATCCCCCATTTTTATACCACACAATATGATTTTCATTTTTGACCCTAATTAGCATTTTGATTTTTGGGTAATTTTTACCCTTTAATTAACTCTAAATTAATTCATTCACCCCTTTTCTTTTGAGAGTTTCCATTCACACCCTGTGTTTCTGTTTTCCTCCATTCAAAAGCCATTCTACATGGTTTTTCACCCTCTATCACATGGTGCCCTTTATTTCTTCATATCAAGAAGTCACTTGAGGCCCCTTTTTCTTCCCCATCTGCCTCTTGAGGGGGCATACCCTACCAGTTTCCACCATCTTTCTTTCATATCCATTTTCTTGCGATACCAGAGCATCATCTACCATTCTTTTCTTCTATCGAGTCATCTGTGTTCTATTTTTCTTCGAAACGCTATTATTCTAACACTATTTCAAAGAGGGGGAAAATGTAGACACCTGAATTTGACCACCCCAATATGGTCAAATTTGCTCTTGTATTCTTCTATCTTGCACCCTTCATCCATATTAATTAAATAATTTATTATTTGATTAATATTTCCCTTCAGTCTAATGTCCCCTAAAGTATTTAATAAATCAATTAAATAATTTACCCCTTTCATCTCTAAATTAAATAAATACCCCAATTTATTTAATTTAGTCACTTAGACTTCTATGGATTAAATTAATTTTTAATTCATTTTTCTCTCTCCTCATATCACATCCTCCATAATTTCTCTCTAATCTAGATTAATCTAATTAATATTTGATTAGGATGTGCACACTCCTAATCATAATTAGGGTCACATCCTCCATAATCTCCCACTTGCCCCTAATCCCTCATTAGCCCAGCTAATCACATGTTTGCACAACCTTAATCACTTAATTAGAACAACCTAATCACCATGCCATTTATGGCATATGTCCTAAGTCAACTACATTAAAAGCTTTCTCCATTTGGACAAGGCAACCCCTTCCCCAAGTGAATTTTTAATTCACTTTTATTATTTCAAGGAATTTTAAGGAATTTTAAGGAATTTAAAATTCCTTCTCCCATCCCCATGAGGATTTTTGAGGAATTTTTAATTCCTCATTTATCCTCTCAACCCACATGTGGATAAGGACCTCCTTTATGAGGAGATCTTGTCCCTCCCCAAGGTACATGAAAGTACCTCCATGTCATCTCCACATCAACATCCCTTTTACACATCATCTGCCACATGTCAAGATGTGAGGGCTTGTGAGTTCTCAACTCACCCTAGCCCTTGATCTTGTCCATCTTGGCTTAATTTGAGACCTTCATGATTTAGAGGCCTTTCCCCTAAAAATGGTGGAAATTCCCCCATTTTGGGAATCCGCTTTTGTAATCAAGCACACTTAGTATTCAAGTCATTCCTTTTCATTCAAGCCTTACATCTTCCATTTTTGCAGCACTTAACACCTTCATATTGCATCTAATCCAATACCCACAATCACCATTGTAATCACCTCCATCTTAGCTCCAGTTTGCATTAGGTTTTATGCCATTTTTCCAAGGAAAGAGCACACAATCAAACATCAACAAGGGCCAACCAAAGGAACAATCTAAACAAGGTAAAAAGTTTCAATTTCATTGTTTTTTGTTTACATTTAACTAGGACAATATTGAGTGTTTTATTTGTGTCTTTGATATTTGTTTAGTTTAGTTTTTTTGCATTCTAGTAGGTCAAGTTCACTTGCATACACATTGTAACGTAAATCAGAAACTATGTTCATAAATTACAATTCACAATCTAATTAATCCTCTAAACTAACATGGGTTTTATAGTACCTCAATTGGCCCTTTCTTTAGCTACTACATTCCATATTATCTCATTTTTATTACTAACTTAGGAAATCATGCAACTAGAATATCCTTTTTTATTGTAATATGAACATACATAGAGCTTAAAACATAATATAATAAATATGATATTCAATCTAATTTCATGCAAAAATATAGCTACTCGGTCTCTCACAAGAGTATCCTCCTATATAGGGTCTATGAGAGTCTACTTATTTGATAACTATAAACAAACTTATGAGCAACTATCAACTCTTCCAAGAAAATAGGAAGAGGACCAAGTCTTTAACTTCATAGAAAAATTACTAGTGGAAGCAAGAGTGTATAATTCTAATAAGGACTCTACAGTATTTAAGAGGACCAATATAACTTGGGAATGTACCTAACAAGGTAGTATTTTTTATAATTGTTGTCTCCTTTTAGAGAAAAAATCTTCTTCCTCCATGGTTTATTGAACATGGAGTGACACATGGATATTCGTGTTCACATCCTCAAACTATCACCTACATCTTATTATGGAAATATGAACATATTGTAGCTAATTGACTCCTCTAGCTATGTTAAATTGTCATCCTTCTATTGTAGGTTTAAAATCCTTTCGTTGTTGGTTGACACGTTCTTCACTACAAGGGTTAGTTTTATCCCCTAAGGCATTTTTCACTATTAGCAACTATAATTAATCATAAAATTCTACCAAATCTCATAGACATTCAAAGTTCACACAACCATTCATTAATGTAATATATTATCTTCAAATACTTTGAAATAATTTAAATTATATGAAAAAGGTTAGAAATATCTTTCAAGTTTAGCATAAATGAGATAAAAACTTGAAACTAAAGCAAGGACATTGGACATTCCTTTAAGACCCTAAAAATTACTAAATATCCACTATTCCATACCAAATTAGCCAAATATGATGTTAAGAACTCATGAAAATCCTATGATCAAATGTAAAAATATTGTTTACCCAATCCTAACATGTCATATTAGAGTGGAGAGTCTTCTTTTAATATTAATCATAATGATAGCTAACTATTTCTAGTGTCATTTATAATAGCTTTTTTTATGCATCTAAAAGAGTCTTCTTTTAATATTAATCATAAGGATAACTAACTATTTCTAGTGCTATTTACGATAGCTTTTTTAATGCATTTATAATGGAAAGAGAAATAAAAAAATCACGCTAATTTCCATTTTATATTTCTAAGAAGACTAGAATATTAATTTACAAACCCACTCCAACCTTTCTCCAAGTTATAAATCTTCAATATATCAAGACCACTCTCCAAACTTATATGGTTGGCAAACCAATATTATTACCAAATAACCTAATTTTCAAATGTATTACAACAACAAAAACTCACTACCATACGATAATTATACTTAATTCTACCTTAAAACATGTTAAGATGGTAGGGACTAATTAATATGCAAAAAATTGTTCTATGTGGATTGGTTATCTTTTATGTAATGATTAGTATATAAGTGATATATTTTTTTTGTATAAAAGGTGATATATGTAATTTGAGTTTAATTTTATTTCTAATATTTTTTAACATGAGATTCAACTATGTATTCATTCATCCTTTACCTATGTTAAATTTTAAAATTATAAAATCAACTCAATTTAGTTGTATGATTTGTGGAAATGAACTTTAAAATTTTAAAATTTAAATTCAAATTTGCACATGATCTAACTTTTTCTAAGTGAATATTGTGTGTTAAATTAAAAATAAAAACATAATTCTCCACCATCTAGTATGCATTTAAAGACTACCCTTACTTTATTTCAAACTATTTGAATATCAACTCACTAATACATCCTAGAGCATTATAAAATTTATTCCAAAGAATTAATACTACATTTATTGCAGCAACATCTAGGAATTTGGGAATCATTGATTATTTTATCTTTTCCAAAAGTTGTTAAATTGACATCTTAGGGGTTTGACGATAAGAGAATAAATCCTTTTATATAAAACTCCTCAACAATATTTCTAAACAAAAACCCTTTATCTAGACATATGTTGAAGATAAGTAGGAGGTATTTTTCTAGTATGTCAAATTATGACATTTCTATCAAGATTCAACAATGTAGTTTTTGAGTCAAACCCATTGGCTTATATTTCATGAGTAGAGGTTCACATAAATCCTATCTCTCATGAGAATGAATGGTCTATTTAGAAGTCATTACATCTAGGTGATGCTTATAAGAGTGAAGCATTAGGAATTATTGGGAGGTCACCCATCCTAGTACTACTCTTACTTAAGTGTGCTTAACCATGGATTTACCACAAGATCAAGCCCACTTAGCTTGCTACCATATTTGTAAAACCTTGAGCAAGTGTTCTACCTTATGAGCCATTCTATTAGATGCACAGGACAACTGAGAGGGGGGTGAATTAGTTGTACATTAAAAACATTTATCCTTCATCAACATTCAAACCCTTGTTGGCCTTTAAACCCTTTTCATGCATTAGCAAAATGTAAACATATGAAATAAAAATGAAAATGCATCCAAACACATAAGAACACCAGATTTATGTGAAAACCCCAAGAAGATAATAAACCACGGTGAGTATTATCTCACATATATAAATCACAACACTTAATACAATTAGGCTCACTATCAAGGGCTCACTTCCCAGAAAAAGAAGAAAGGCTCACTACCAAAAGGACTCATTATCTAGAAGAGGGAAGAATAGAAGAAGGTTGTTACAAAGAGATTCACTATCTCAGAGCAACAAGATAAATACACCACTGAACCTCTATGCCATCCACAACCTTTGGCTCACTTCCTCCAGTAGCTTCAAGCACATTGAAAATGTAGACACCTTTTTCTCACTGCATCTAGAGTCATAGGCATTAATCTCACACTCATATCACCACATTTGATCATATTCACATATTTCATACTTCCCACATAGATCCACACACATCTCCAACAATTCACCTTGCATTTATACCATCCATGACCTAAACATTCTTAATTAGGTCAACCTTAATGAAAAGTATGCACCTCAAATGTGCAACACCAAAATAGGTCGACACCAAACACCTTTGTTGTGGAAATAAGTGAAGTTAGACCACACCAAGGCTTAACTAGGGCCAAAATCCACATCACCACACTACTCAATAAATCCATAATCCATGAGGTACCTCCACAAATATCTCTAGCATGCTAGGTCAACCAAACCTAAACTAACACTACAAGGGACCAAATACATGCTTCTCCAAGTCACAAAACAACATGTGGACCATAAAGTAACACTTCATAGAAACCACACAACACCCTAGAATATTCTGCAACATTGCCACAACCACTTGAAATAAAGATAAAATTCATTCTATGCAACCAGACACATTGCCACTGAACTCTAACACAAGAACTAAATTTGCAGAGTGACTCAACACCAAAAAATCTAAGGGAAAGTAGATATATATAATATAAGCATGTTTCCAAATCCTTAAGACAAGAAAACTCTCTACAGAGAAATACAAAGAAATCTCATTTCTCCTAGATAACCTTTTGCACAGACAGGAAAACTATCAAACATAACTTTCACTACATAATGATCCAAAACCTGGAACTATAGATATAACACCTTTGAACACCTATAATCATCACTTCCAATCCACACAATAATATCTTCAACCATGAAGAAATGCAGATCACAATACTGAACACACCTCTATTACACTACACACTCTTATATTCATTTTTTTCTCAAAATCACCTGGAAACCAAGTGAACATACTACAACTACAATGGGTCCATCATATCCATACAAGAAAATAACGAAAAAATTGATGAAAACACCATAACACCTTCTTATCAAACCAAAACACATCCATACAAGCACCAACAATCTTCATACTGTTGACATCAATGACAACACCAACATTATACTTGCAACAATCTCCCCCTTTGTCATTGATGGAAACACTAGCTCTGAAAACCATCAACAATAAAAGCAATGTTGCATTAAGCAACACTCCCCCTCTATTATTCAAACACTAGTCTCTCTGAAATCTCTCCCCCTATCTGAGGAGTTCTTTAATTATTACTCTCCCATTTGACATTAATTTTTTCCTTGTGTTTTGTAGAATTCACTCTCTCTCCCTTTGATCTCAATGGAAAAGAGCAACACCTGCATAGAATTTTTCTTTTTTTTTTTTCCATTTTTGACATCACCTTGATACAACTTGCACACTTCTCTTTTAGGCAACACCAGAAAACAACTTTCTCTCACTTTCTCCACTACTCTTCTCCATATAAATCACTATTGCACATATTGCACTACACATACTTCACTACTCTTATTTTTTAGTTTTCTCTCCCTTAGGGGCACAAAATATGTTCCACTTGACTACACCAATAAAAACACTACTACCTACTCCCCTTGAGAGGTAGTCTTCATAATTTTTCCAAGATCAAGAATGTATCTTGAATGCTCACCTAGATAGATGCACCAACTTATGCATCTAGTTGAAAGAAGGAGGAGCAGTAATCCCTAACTTCTGCCAAAGAAACTCAAAAGTATCTTTTGGAAGAGCCTTTGTAAAGATATCTACAACTTGATCTTTTGTAAGCACATACTCTAGCTTCACCTCATTCTTTGCAACCTTCTCCCTTAGAAAGTATACTAGATAGAGATATGTTTTGTTATTGAATGCATTGTCAGGTTCTTTGAAATATTGATCACTTGTATTATCACACAAAATAAAATTCGTTTTATGATATGATACTCTAATATCCTTCAATATTTTCTTCATCCACAACACCTGTGTGTAGTATGATCTCGTTGCAATGTACTATGCCTCTACAATAGATAATGATTTTGAATCCTACTTCTTACTCAACCATGTAACTAATCTACTTCCAAGAAAGAAAGCACAATCACTTGTACATTTTTTGTGATCTATACAACTTGTCCAATCTACATCTATATATGCACTCAAGGAGAAATCAGTATCCCTAGGATACCATAAACCAAAATTTAGAGTGCCCTTAAAGTATCTAAATATCCTCTTTACTGTTGCAACATGAGATTCTCTGGGATCTTCTTGAAATCTTTTCGCAAGACAAACTAAATGCATGATATATGATCTAGTAGCAATTAGATATAGTAGTCCTCCAATCATTGGTCTATACTTGCTCTAATCAACCTTAGGAGATTCATCATTCTTGCTCAATTTACAACCAGTAATCATAGGAGTACACACTGGTTTAGAATACTCCATTCCAAACCTCTTCAACATTTCCTTAACATATTTTTACTGTGAAATGAAAATGCCTTTTTCTGATTGATTGATTTGTAATCCAAGGAATAAATTCATCTCTCCACAAATTGACATCTCAAAATCTTTTTGTATCTCCTCTAAAAACCTCTTGCACATACCTTCATTTCCCCCAAATATTATGTCATCACCATATACAACCACAATCAAGATTTGTTCTCCCACAAGCTTGAAATATAGGTTGCTATCTACAGTACCATTTATGAATCCTTGTTGTAACAAGTATCTATCCAACCTTGCATACCAAGCTCTAGGAGCTTGTTTAAGTCCATAGAATGCCTTCTTCAATCTCTAGACCATTTCAACATCATTTGATAACTGAAATCCTTTTAGTTGTTCAATGTATACCTCTTCTTCTAACTCACCATTCAAGAATGTAGACTTCACATCCATTTGAGATACTTTGAAGTTTTTATGTGTTGCAAAGTCCAAAAACATTCCAATAGCTTCCATTCTTGCCACCAAAGAAAATGTCTCCTCAAAATTTATTCCTTCCACTTGTGAGTAGCCCTTACACACAAGTCTAGCCTTGTTTCTAATAACTTTTCCATCCTCATTCAATTTGTTCTTGAAAACCCACTTAGTTACTATCACATTCTTGTTCGTAGGCCTTGGGACCAAATCCCAAGTCTAATTCTTCTCAATATGTTCCAACTTTTCTTTCATAGCCTTGGTCCAATTCTCATCTTTTCCTGCCTCAGTTACAGTTTTAGGTTCTACCTCTAAAAATAAACAAAATTTTACCTATTCCTCTATCATAGTTGCTTTTCTCCTTGTCAGAACACCTTTTCTCTTATCTCCAATGATCTGAGTTTTAGAATGATTCTTTTTCACGTACTTAGGAGTCTTAGTGATCTTATTTAGAGCTTCTTCCTCTTCAACTGACATCTTTTTTTCCTTCTCTTCATCCTTTTCTTCTTTACTGTAATGGGATTCATCAAATTCATATCATTCTATCAATACTAAACTCTATAATGGTTCTTCATCCATCTTAACACTTGCATTATCAACAATTTTCTTTAGTATTTTATTGTAGAATTGATAGGCCTTACTTCTTGTAGAGTATCCAAGGAATATTTCTTCATTAGATCCCACATCAAACTTTCCTAAGTTTTCTTCATCTCTTATGATATAGCATTTTCTTCCAAAAACTGTAAAATATTTCACAATAGGAGGTTTACCATACCATAACTCATAGGGAGTCTTCAAACTATTCACTCTTTCTTGAACTCTATTAAGAATATAGACTACGGTATGAATTTCCTCTTTCCATTAGACTTCCAATAGATTTGTTTCTTTCATCATACTCCTTACAACTTCTTGAACTGACACATTCTTCCTCTCCATAACTCCATTCTGTTGAGGAGTCCTAGGAGCTGAAAATGTTTCTTTATTCCATGATCATCACAAAAAATATTAAATTCATTAGAGATGAACTCGCCACCTCTATCAGACCTCAAGAACTTTATTTTCAAATTCATTTCATTCTCAACCATAGATTTAAAGGCTTTAAATTTATCTGGAGCTTCTGATTTTTCTTTGAGAAATGTCATCCAAGTTATTCTAGAATAATCATCGATCAACAACATAAAATAGCCATCACCTTGAGAGCTTCCTATTCTGGTAGATCCACATAGGTCTATATGCACCAACTCCAAAGGACTTGTGGTAGAATATTCTTTAGTCTTGAACCTCTTCTTTGTTTTCTTTCTAAACTGGCATTCCTTGCACATTGCATTGATAATCATTGTAATCTTTGGCAGATCTCTCACAACATTAGTAGAACCGATCTTTGATAGGCTATCAAAATTAATGTGACCCATTCTTCTATGCCATATCCAATTTCCATTAATGTGAGACATAAAGAATTTAGCACCACTACCTTGAGCCGATAAAAATTACCTTTTGTCCTTGTCCCTACAGCAACCAAAGTACTAGATCTTCCTTTTCTAATTTCACAACCATCATCTTGAAACACAAGATCATATCCTCTGCTACACATTTTTCCTACACTAAGAATATTATGTCGGAGACCCTTGACATAAATAATGTCATTTGTTTTATGCTTGCCATCAAATCTAATTGAACTTTTTCCATAGATCTTAGCAGATGTATCTATTGAGAAAATGTGTCTCAACCTTGCAATTACATAATGTACTATTGATACATAAGGTACTATTCATTTGATGATTGGGGGTATGGGGGAAATTTTATATCCACTTTATTATTATAAATCTAGATTGTTCATCATTTTTTCTCATATCTGACGATTAGTATTTTATTAGCTTGACCTGCCCTAGAAGGTAACCCTATTTTATGAGGGTATTGTATTGCGATGTATTTTGGGAGTCTGATAGTGGCTATGTTGTCTTTGGATCTCTGAGTGGTGATACTCCTATGATAAGCTTGCTTTGCAAGTATATTTTAATCTTTGTGATTTATGAATAATATATTGGGAAACTTTTGGAGTGTGGGGTTTTTCTCCCAAAAGGTTTTTCCCCACATAAATCATTGTGATGTGGTATGCATGATATCTATGTCTATTTTTGTTTAAGTTTTTGTAACTTTCAAATATTTGTAAATGTTTTGTATTATTCTCCTCTCAAGATTAGTGTAGGAAGTTGTTCCACTACCTTAGCTTCCTTACAGTATCATCACCAAACTTAACAAGACCACCATCATACTTTTTAAGTTTAAAAAACTTACTCTTATGACCTATCATATGATTTAAGCATCCACTATCAATTATATAGTAGTTTATTTCCTCTCTTGCATGAAAAGAAATCACCATAGTTCCTTTAACCTTGTGACCTATTTCTAGAGAAATTTCCTTCATGCATCTTTCAAAATTAGTAGAATTAGTTCCAACCTTTAGAGCCATGAACAAGAATTCATAATTGTCCTCATCAAGGTAGTTTGATTCCTCATCATCAGATACACCATTATCTTTTTCAACATAATAACTATTCTTGATCAATTTTCCTTTATGATCCTTATGTTTGTCATTTGAAACTTTTATTAGAAATTTAGAGGCATAATGACCTATCTTTCCACAATTGAAAAATTTAAAGGGTAACTTAACTCTATATTTGTCATTTCCCTTTTTCAATCTACTTACAAAATTTTCTTCCACCTCATCAAGATCATCTAGATCTAATTCATCAACCTTATCTACCTTGTAAACTTTAAAAGAATTTTCTTTATTTGTAGCATCTTGACCAAATTCTCTTAATTCATAAGAAATTAAAGCACCAAACATCTGATCTCTAGAATAATTATCCGAATTTTGAGCTTCCTCAATAGCAAATATTTTAGAACTATAGACTTTAGGAAGAGTTCTTAATACCTTTTTCAAAACTTCACTTTCTTCCAGCTTACCACCAAGACCATTGATGGGATTGACAACTTCATCCACTCTAAGCATGTAGGTTGTAATGTCTTCATCTTCAAACATCCTTAAGGTTTCAAATTTGGCTTTGTAGTTATGCATATTTGCTTTCTTGACTTTATCATCTCCTTCATAAATACTCTCCAACTTTGTCCAGACATCTTTTGTAGATTTTATACTTACAACCTTCCCAAGTTTAAAATCAGAGAGACCACTTAGAATAGCATTATTTTCTTTTCCATTGCTCTCATAATCGTTGATCTCATCATCACTTGTTGGGCCATTAGCAAGCATGTTATATCCTTTTCCAACTGACTTCCAAACTCCAAATCTAAGAGAGACCAAAAAGGATTCCATCCTGTATTTCTAGTAAGTATAGTTTGTTCCATCAAACATAGGATATTTGACACCCTTCCTATGCACCATCTGGATCTACCTCAAGGGGTTAATATTTCTCTAAGGAACCACAAATTTTATACCAAATTTTAGATGCACAAGACAACTGAGAGGGGGGTGAATTGATTGTACATTAAAAATATTTAATCCCTCATCAACATTCAAACCCTTGTTAGCCTTTAAACCCTTTTCATGCATTAGTAGAATGTAAACATATGAAAAAATGATGAAAACACATCAAAACACATAATAAAACTAGATTTACATGCAAAACCCAAGAAGGTAAAACTCACAGTGAGGATTAGTGTTAGAGTAATAAGTTATTCCACTTAATTAATTTAATCATATTGGTTAGTTAATTAAGTCACTTATTCCTTTAGGTTGCTTAAGCTAAACTTAGGCACATTAATAATTATTTATTAAATATTAAGTGTGCACACTAGGGTTTCATTTAGGGTTTCCTAATTTTAAGTTTTCTTGATCTCCTCATAAGGATTGATCACATTGTAACTATCAGATCATTCAATAATCATTATTCCGGTTTATGCTTGCACATTCTTGCTTGAGAGTTTACATAACATCTTATTGTTTGTTTTGGATATATGTTGCATGTGATAGGTGATTCTTGGGGACTGTGAATTTGGACTTATCAACTTCTAGAATGAGCTCACATATATATATGAATAACAACACCTAATACAATTAGATTCATTTCCAAGGGCTCACTGCCAAAAGGACTCATTATCCAGAAGAGGGAAGAATAGAAGAAGACTATTACAAAGAGATTCACTATCTTAGAGCAATAGGATAAATCCACCACTGAACCTTTATTCCATCCACAACCTTTGGCTCACTTCCTCCAATAACTTCAAGCACACAAAAATGTAGACACCTTCTACTCACTGCATCTGGAGTCATAGGAATTAATCTCACACTCAAATCACCATATTTGATCACATTTGCATCTTTCACACTTCCCACATAGATCCAAACACATCTCCAAAAATACACCTTGCATTTATACCATCCACAACCTAAACAATATTAATTAGGTCGGCCTTAATGAAACATATGCACTTCAAACGTGTAACACCAAAATAGGTCGACACCAAGCACCTTTGCGGTGGAAAAAAGTGAAGGCAGACCACACCAAGGGTTAACTAGGACCCAAATCCACATCAAAATTCCACTCAATAAATCCAAAATCCATGAGGCACCTCCGTAAATAGTGCTAGCACGCTAGGTCAAACAAACCTAGACTAAACTACAAGTTACCACATACACACTTTTCCAAGTCCTAAAACAACATGTGAACCACAAAGAAACACTTCAAAATAACCACTTGAAACAAATATTACTTTCATTTTGTGCAACCAAACACACTACCATTGAACTCCAACACAAGAACTGAACTTAAGGAGAGACTCCACACCAAAAACTCTAAGGGAAAGTAGATATAGACAATATGAGCATGTTTCAAAATCCTCAAGACAAAAAACCTCTATGTGGAGAAATTTGGAGTAATCTCATTTCACTACAAAACAATATAGAACTTGAAACTCTAGATATACTAGCTTTGAACACCTTTGATCATCACATCCAAACTGCACAAGCATATCTTCAACCATGAAGAAATGTGAAGCTCAATACTGAACACACCTCTATCACATTGCACACTCTTTTATTCAAATTTTCTCAAAATCACTTGGAAACTAGGTGAACTTACTGAAACTACAACACTTTTCCATCATATCCATACAAGACATCAATTACAACACTAATAACAACACCACAACACATCCATACTAGAACCAACAGTTGACAACACCAATAATCTCCATACTGTTGACATCAATGACAACACCAACAACATACTTGCAACACATTCATTATAGATCCCCTTTAGCTGATCAATGGAAAGTATTGGGGTGTCAAATTATGATATTTCTATCAAGATTAAACTATATATATTTTAGGAATTGAGTAGCCCCTATGAATTGTAGTGTGTTCGGTGAACTATTTTCATGTGATTGATGAATCTAGAATGGCATGCCCTTTGATACCATAGGGATGGGGGGAGACTAAACCTCATGACCTCTTACTTACAACAAGATGCTATATCCAATCAAGCAAGATATCACACTCCAACAATATATTTTTTGAGTCAAACTCATTGACCCACATTTCATGACCACTACTCATGAAATATGAGTCAATGATTTTGACTTAAAAACAATGTACTTGAATCCTAGTAGAAATATCATAATTTGACACATTGTTAAAATACATCCTACTTAAATCAATTAATGAGCTAAAGGATATCTATAATGAATGGTTAATAAGATAACATGTATTGAAGGTTTTATAAATGAGGTATCAAGCTAAGTGGGCTCGATTTTGGTGGAAACTCTATGGTTTAGTGGGCTTGATTTTGGTGGAAACTCTACGGTTAAGTGGGCTTGAGTCAAAGTAGTTCTAGGATGGGTGACCTCTTGATAAGTTTGATGCTTCACCCTTATGATAATTATCTAGATACACTAAGTTTTGGGTGTACCATTCATTCTCATGAGAGATGGGTTCTCTTGAACCACTACTCATGAAGTATGGATCAATGAGTTTGAATAAAAAACTATGTAGTTGAATATTGATAGAAATATCATAATTTCACATAGTAAAAATACCTCCTAATTTTTCATTTATGACCTAAAGGCACTATTAATGAATGGTTTATAAGGAAAAACATTTGATGTAGGTTTTAAAAATTAGGTAGCAAGCTAAGTGGATTTGATCTTGCAGGAAACTCCTTGGTTAAGGGTGCTTGAGTCATAGTAGTAATGGAGTGGTGACCTATTAGGAAGCCTTGAACTTCACCCCAATGAGCATCACCTAGATAAAATGAGTGTTGAGTGGATCATTCATCATCATGAGAGATGGGTTCATATAGACCACTAATAAAATATGGTTTAATAAGTTTGAATCAAAATTATGAAGTCGAATCTTGATAAAAATGTCATAATATGTTGGAGTCATCAAGTTGAGCTAGATCCAAATTACATAATCAATTAGTTTAGGTTTATGAAATAAATATTATATCTATAAGCAAGGTTCAAGTTTATAGATATATAAACTATTTCTATAGTTGTATGAGAACCAAATAAATAAATAGTCATTTTCAACATTCCAATATTTCCATCTAATAAGCATTGATTTTTTTCACATTCACGGATCATTTCATACATATTATGCTGCATATTCTATTATTTGGATTATATAGGAGTAAATTTATTTTATTATTTAAGTTATACGTTTATTTCATTGCATTTATTCTAGACAATTGTAACTCCAACTCATTATCCTAGGGCATTCATTTATCAATTATATTCATTTGATTTACCCTAAGAATCTATTTGAGAAAGGTTCATTATTTTCCTTTTGATTTTGGAGAACTCATCTACTCTAACCACCCTCCTTAGGGTTTATCTTCTAATTTTCATATTTGAGACTTGTTATTTTTCAAAGATTATACCATCCTCTTACCCTTGGTTTATTATTTATATCCTTTAGGAGTTAGTGTGTTATGTTTATGTCAAAGTATCACGATTACTATAATTTCCCTTTAAGAATAAGTGCTCATTCAAATTTGACTATAGATTCTCAGTTAGATGATAAGGAGAGTTATAGTGGTTCCATGGATGCTAATCATATTGAATAGCCTAATTTTTATAATGAGAGATACAAATATATACATATTTATATTACTATATAATTAATATTTCAAGATTTTGATAGTACTAGTTATACATGTAACTGACTAAAAATATTCATAATTTGTTGATTGGTGCATGATTTGGTCCCAATATTCTTCAATGTATTGGTGCAAAAAATTAATAATTCTAGTTCTTTGCATAATGCATTTCCTCCCCTACCACCCAACCCTATCTTACCATTTTCATCCCTCCCAAATTTGATGTTTCTCATGTTCCTTCATCTTTTGTTATTTATAGCCCTTTTCCCATGCATGTTCCATCTCCTTCCTATATTTCTAGTGTCATACCTTCCTCTCATCCTACCAATGTCACTCGTACTTCTTACTCCAATAATTATATTTCACCCACACATTGTCTTAGTGATCCACCTTTCACTATGTATTATAGTTTTTATTCCCCTCCTAGTTTTGTATCATTATTCCATATTCCTTATTCTCTTTACATTTCATTTATTATTTTTTATGTTCTTACAACCACTATTCTTAGTTCCACCATTGGTACACTTTTAAAAATGCTAGATATATTTGAGCATAATGTGAATTCCATTCTTAGTTTATGATATATAATTAATTATACTTCAATATATCACACTCCTCTTGCATTTGAGATTGTGACATATACATTGCCAATTGGTTTTGTGGCATCTAAATTTTAATTGTATAGTGATAAAGATGACACTAATAAATATTCACATGTTTTTCATGTTCCATTTTTAGAATGTACTTATGAAGATAAGGTCTTGGATAGGTTATTCTATGTGCTTTAAGGAAATTTTCTATTCAATGGTTTTACTATTTGACTCTTCAGTACATTCATTCTTTGGGTCAGTTATCCATAAATTTCCTTACTCACTTTTGTGTGAACATGGGTTTGAAGATCACAATTTATAATTAATTTTTTTGTGCATAATTATCTAATTAATCCATTAAAATGATTATGTGATTATTATATGCTAAGATGAAATATTACCTTACTCATGATGAGTTCCAAATTATCTTTGTTAGATCAAGTACAATGCATACATATTGCTTTCCAATATCCCACTTCTCGCAATATGTTATATGGAACTAAAATTAAAAAATAAGAATTGTCATATCACCTCAAATAGGAGGAACAAGAACTCTTTTTAGAAATTAATTGTAGGAAGATCTAATTAAGTTGAAACAAGCTCAACTTCTTGTACTTGAATATGAAAATTCTTTGTCAATTAGAGAGGAAGAACTTCCTTATGAGGAATATTATGTAAAGTATTATGAAGGAGATGATCAGTATGATGCATAAGTGAAGGACTTCATGGAAGAAATTAAATATAATGATTATGACACATTTCATTAGTTCTTTTAGTGTGAATACAGTGTTAATCATAATCAATAAGAGTTGCCCACTCAATATTGAACATATAGGGGAACACATACAAATGAGTCAACAATCCACGTCATTAGGTGATAACATCACAACCCATACTGATGTAATAGTAGTGTAGATATGAAATGGATATTAGCCAATGATGAGTCAAGAGTATGTACTAAGTGATGTCAATGTTCTTAGGTTAAATGAAAATAACATAAACAATAGAAAGGATAAATAAAGGGTAGAGAATAAGGTGAGGAACAATAATTTTCTAAAGAAGGCAATGGAGACTTTAAGAGTATAGTGCACTAGTGGATATTTAAAAATAAAAAAGTGATAAAAGCTCATTACCATGTTATACCATCAATTATTATAAATGTTCTAGAAGGCCAATTTGAATGATAAGACACAACCAGTTTAGTCCTAGCCAATGGAATAATAGTGTGTAGGAAAAGAGAAGAAGGAAGAACCAAGTGTTATTTCTTTTCATCAAGACATGCCTTGCATTATTGGTAAAAATGACTTGGTTGTCCTATCTGACAAAATAGACCCATCATATGAAGAGGTCAACCTACTAAAGGAAGAGATTAAAACATAGTATAGAGGACAACTAAAATACTACAAATGAATTGTCATCCTTTGATGTTGATTTTGAATTCCTCTTAGGACATCATGATGAAAAATATCAAAGCATTGCTAATTTTATCGTTTTTCTTGCTCTTGTTGAGGATATGAATGAGGAACCGGTCACCTGGAGTGAGGAGCCAACTACTACATTTGTTCAAATCAAAGAAGATCTCCAAGATGCATTGATCCTAGTAAGTCCTAATTATTCTAAGCATTGATAGCTTTTCCTCTTTGCAACATTCTATACTATTATTGTTGTTATGATTTTTAAAAATGAAGATGGACACAAGAAACCTATTATACTTATTAGCAAGTCATTACATGGTGATAAATAGAGGTATGCACCATCAACCGAGAAGATAACATCTAAACAAACTATTGGTGTAGGCTCATTTGAATTAGTTTGTGAATTGGGAGCTAAAATTACAATTATCTTGGTGCTACTAGTGCATGTGTTGTTGCATGATGTTGAAGTCCCTACAAGGCAAGCTGGAAGCCTAGATGTAATAAAGGTCAATGAGATAGATTCCAACTATGAATCCAGCTTTTTTCACCTCATAGATGATCCAAGGTACAAGGATTTTTTTCATAGATAACATAAACTATCCCCTTGAAAAGAGTGATAATTATTAAAGAACACTTGATTTGCAATTATAAAAGTATGTGTCAATATAATTGTTTTATTATGGAGATATCACAATGGGTTGCTACTCAAATGCTTAAAATGAAGAAGGGTATGACTTATGGCATGGATATATGAAGTTGTTAAAAATTATGATCATAGCATCTAAAACCTCATGAGTTTTACTTGGTATCTTATGGATTTATTGGCTCATGACACTATGGATTCAGTATTACTTCTTATAAGTAATTTCCTCTTCCATGTGCATTATATGTTTTATGTGGGGATTTTGTTCTTGTGCAATTTTGGCCCCTATTGGTCTTCATGAAGTGTGATTTTCCTATTCCTATGATCCTAAAGATAGCTAGAGTTTCTTTGTGCCTAAAAGAGACACATGTCCCCAATTATAACTAAAGCTGCACCCAATTTAATAACTAGTCTAGATTCACTTGAATCTTGTTCCTTTGTGCATTTAGCCTTATTCTACCCATAACTTATAATGAATCAATTAGAAATATTTGTATGGATTTCCATTAGTCAAAATAATATATGTGTTAATAATTATCAACCTCCATATCCCTATCATATGTTAGAAGTTGAAAGTGTTGGAATTTGTTATCATTGATGTCAACACTGATGGTTGTCATTGATGTCAACACTAAGTAGATTGTTGTTAGTTGGTATCTTTGTTGTTCAACACTATTTGTTGATTATCTCTCATGTCAAAGATTGTTATATGTGATTATCATTTGTGTCACCGTTGATTATTGGAAGGTGGTTAGTCCTTGGCACTAGTTATTATTGTTATATTTAGTTTGGGCTAACATTGGTGATTCCTTATCAAAGAAGAAGTGATGAAGCTCTTGATGCCATGCCTTATCTAAAGAAGAGTTGATGAAGTTCATGGTTGATATCATGCCCTATCAAAGAAGAAGTGATGAAGTTCATGGTTGGATGTCATGCCTTATCTAAAGAAAAAAAATTGAAGTTCATGGTTGGATTTCATATCAAAGAAGAAGTGATGAAGTTCATGGTTGGATTTCATATGATATCAAAGAAGTATTGTTGATGTTCATATAATGCATTATTACTATCAGTAGAGTTGATTTCATAATGATATATTAAGATGGGGATTAGAAGAATGACTAATAGTGGAGAGATGTTGTTAAAGGTCTACAGTATGTTTTATACTCTCTCTTGATGTTCCTGATGAAGTAATGTTACCGAATTTTGGCCTTTGCAAGTTGCTTAAGTGTTTCTAGTTTGGGAAGCTACATTGAAGTCTCTTCGGGAGAATGCTCCACATTCCTCCACTTTTGATGCTTTGGTCTTAAATTTTATTATTTAATTCCAGTGTTATGTGAATGTTACACTCTTATCTTTTCAAATCACCTATGTTGTTGAGGAAATTTTTGTGAATTATAAAAGTTTGGCAATGTTGTTGGTTGTGCAGATTGGTTCAAGAAATTCTCCAAATTTCTTCACATTGATGTCTCTACTCCTATGGCTTGGTGAATTTTCTCTCAAAATTTGTGTTCAGTTCTAATATCATGTGTTGAAGTGGTCTATAAGTTGATATGTTAATGTTATATCTCATGATTATGCATTTTGTGCTTCCTAGATAAAGTATTTTGGACCGATTTGATTTATGGTGGTTTTTGATGGCATGATAGTATGAAATAATTATATTTCCAAGTGATGTTTTATGTTCAAGGAACATCCCCATGTGATCCACAATTGCTAATTGGTCGCTTTGGTACCACATTATGTCTTGAGTTGACTTTCCTGGTCTTTTGTGGATATTTGGCTGATAGGGCTTGTTCCTTTAATTAGGTCATGTGCTTGGAGGGATACACCAATGATGGAAGATGTATCATGATATATTTGGGTCCTAACCTATCTTGTTGGAACCACATCAAGTAAATGCAATCAGAAGAGTATTTTTGAGCCAACTGGTTATGCACCTCAATATTTCATCCACATGTTTCCTTGATACTGACTTAGGATGATGTGTGCCTACGTGTAAATTATTTTGGATCACATTGGAAGAAGTGCTAAGATTTTTTTGGTGCTCTCTATCTTTGGGATAGGACCACATTATGTTTTTGGTGGTCAACCAGTTGAATTTATTATATATTCTCTTCCTAGTCGACCTAATTGAAGAATTGAAGTGTTGCAGTGGATATATATGCAAGATCATTTCATATGAAATAGAATGGAGATGTGTACAAGTGAAAAGAAGTGTGTGTGTGAATTGTATTAAATATCTAGTAGAGATAGTGCTAAAGATTGTGAAAGGAAAGATCAATTGCGTTGTAATACGTCGGTCAATAGAGTGTTGTATTAAAAAATTATTGTAATTCTCTCTAAATTATATTGTATCCCGCTCTAAGATAGTGAATCTCATGAGGTCCTTATATCTTCCTCCTAAATTCATGTCGCCTTTAGTTTAGCAAGTCCTTAGTATCTTTCTTTAAGATAGTGAGCCTTCCTGCAAGTATTTTTGGTAGTGATTCTATATTGTGAGTTAACTCTCAGTGTGGTTTTTCCCGCATTGGGTTTTCCACGTAAATCTAGTGTCTCCTTGTGCATGTGTGTGTTCTCTATTTCCTTCTATTTTTTGTTGATTTGATTATTGCTATATATTTCATTGGTAAAGTTTGTTTAAGTTGATAAAGGTTCAAATTTCTATATTCTATTTTGCTTAAGGTTTTATCTTTATCTACTAAAGGAGTTTGAATTGTGCTAAAAGTTTTAAGTTCTAAAAGAGGTTAAGTTTTGTGTATACTTGTAGACACTTAAAAATGTCATGAATGATATCACACACTCAAATTTGATATTCTAACACTGTTTCATCCTATAATCCATCCTCTTTTCACTTGTTTGATTAAATTATCCTAGCTATTTAATTAATCACATCATCTTCATCTTTTAATCTGATTAATCAAATTAGGTTAATTCCTACCCCTTTCATGCTAACCTTTCATCTTGCTAAATAGGATAAATCAAA
This sequence comes from Sequoiadendron giganteum, assembly GCA_007115665.2. Taxonomy (NCBI): domain Eukaryota; kingdom Viridiplantae; phylum Streptophyta; class Pinopsida; order Cupressales; family Cupressaceae; genus Sequoiadendron; species Sequoiadendron giganteum. The sequence continues at coordinate 310,251,635 of CM021102.1, forward strand.
ATATTTAATTTTAACACCTTAAGTCCTCTCATTTAATTAAAATCATATTAATTATTTAATTAAATGTCATTTTGATCTCTTTTCCTAAAATAAGTTAATTGTTTAATGGATATCCTAAATTCCTCTAATTTTCATAATCGAAACTTTGTTTAAATTATCAAAATTAATAATTAATTCTAACTCTCCCACTTGCAAGGGAATATTCCTCCTTTGCACATTCCTCCAAAAATGGAATATTCTCATGGAATATTCTTTCCCTCTTCACTCATTTGAAAAAAAGGAATATTCTTCCTTATAATAAACTTTAAACAAACTTCTTAAGCACGTTTTTAAAGTGTGTTTCTTTGCATAATTGTGAACCTTTGATTAAATATCAACTTGCATTCTCAACCCTCGATGGGAATCCATGATCCATGCATCCATCTTCTTTCCATCCTGACCGTTGATTGATTCTTTCAATCTTGACCATCAGTTTCTTTTTGCTATTCTATAAATAGACCTTTCATATATTGAATACGGATCCATCTTTTAATCATAAACTTATTTTGTTAAAATCACTCTCATTTGCATCCATATTTAGCATATATTTAACATTTTTATAAGTTTATATCTTGATCATAGTAGCTTAAAGCATCCATTAATGGCTTCCATGGTAACTTAGTTGCATCCATTTAACATATTTTGGATTTAGGACTTGCATATTTAAATATTGCATGCATTTAGAAGAGGTTTTCACACACTTACATCAATCATCTTAGCTTTTATCATGTTAATCTAGCTTTAATAACGTTTTCATTCATCATTTTCAATCGATTTTAATCAATAAAATCGATTGGAAAGGCTCGTATTAACCAAGGGATTGGGAAATGGTTCCATTCCACATCAATGCAACACCACTCCCCCAATAGGATAAGATGTAATGGCTTAGAGTAGATGTTTTTCAAGCTTTCATGTTTTAGAATGTTACTTTTAATGGCTTCTTCATTTTCTTTACATTGAATATCTTATTGGGAATGATGCTTAGTGGTTTAAATATGCTTTGAATCCATATGGATCAAGTGTAGTTAACCTATACTATGTCATTGGTCACATTTTGACGCTAGAAGGAGGGTAGGCCTGATGAATCTGATGAATTTTTCTTTAGATTCTCATTTTTCTTGATCTTGTAGGTATAGCAACATTTTTTGAGGATACAGTGATGCCTTTGTTAGGCACCGCCATATAGCAATGCCATTTTAGGAATTATAGCGACACCCATTTAAATCCAGTAACACTTATTAAAAAATAGTGATGCTAATACTTTTTGAAGGTATCGAAGATTTAAAAATAGCGATGCCTCAAGTATAGTGACACCATTTGCATCCATGTGTTTAGTGCAAAGCGAAACTTTTTATCAATAAAGCGACACTTTTTGGAATTATGGTGATGCCTTCATAAATAATGGTTATTTTTTTAATGGTAAACAAAATAGTGACTAAATTTTTGACATATGTTTTAATTTTTTTATTTCATCTGGTTTCTAACATGTCACTAACTTCTACTTTTTGTTTTTGAGGCTAACTGGCTTTACAAGTTTGGGAAATAAAATTTGAAGTGAAGGAGCATATCATCATTTCATTATATTTTGTAGTAAGTGTTTTTACACATATGGGGCAATTATAACCCATTTTATGATGCTTTATTTCACATTTTAGGACCAACTAAATTTCCTTTTGGGTTTAAAATTAATGCTGAAAGTTGGTTAAAATTGCACCCTCATATCCTCATTTTGTAATATCAGGTTTGAAATTGAACAAAACAATCTAAACACTTCATTTTTTGCTTAAAATGAACTCATTATGCTTGTCAAAGTTAAAATGAACATGTGCTTGATTTTCTTGTGTGTACTTGTTGTGTGTATCTTCTCCCCTTGTGCTTTGTGCGACCTTAGGTGAAGAGAAACACACAAGTATACTTTTCTTCTTGGAAACTTCTATCCTCTCCCCTTGCACCTTTTGGAAATATTGGGTGACAAAAATCATTTTAAACTTCACAATATGTGTTACCTTTAGAGGGCCTACCTCCCAAATTGTGAGAGGGAACGACCCAAGTGGTTCTTTCATTTTGATCTACTATATAAACAAATTGGTTGTGACTGAAGTCATTAACCAACTAGTGTTATTTTCCTATACCGATGAATCTCTCCCTTAGTATCCATGTGATACGTTAAAACCCTTAGATGTTTATAAGGGTTGGGAGGCCTCTTAATTGAGTGAATCTTCACATGTATAGCACCGGTTTATCCCAAATATGGTCATTAAAAACCTTGTTTGTAGTGGCTAACCAAGTCCATTTCTGAAATATATTTTGAGTTAGTGCATTGGAATAGCACCGTTCTAAGAAGTTACTCACCATGTTCGGTTTTTGGTTGAGGCAATAAAGAAAATAGGGAAGGGACTCTTTTGCTTGGCATGTCAAGACATTACATTTCCTTGACATAGCCTATTTGTGCATTCCATATTCACAGATTAATCATCTCTTAGGGGATGATGGTAAGCCTACTAAGAAATATTTACCCGCTCAAACTAGGATTGTAAATTCTTGTGAGTCAGTTAAACACTTGCTTGGTTCCAAAACATTGCAAACAAACATCAACAATCTTTCTCTAAATTTCAAACCCTTTGGTTTAATCATGGATACCCTTTGAAAATCCTTGATACTGATACTTGTCCTAAGGATTTTTATCCTTAGATACTTCTAAATATCTTGACTTATATCTCAATCCATACTTCCCAAAGTTAACATAGGTAACTATGCCACTAACTTCATGACTTTTACATAATAGACCTTGTGAAATAAATGATGTTTTTGACATAGACACTTAGTTTGAAACTAAAGCAAGACAAGTGTTTGTAGTAAAAAAAAGAAACTCATTTAAGATAGATAAATTGATAAATCGAACCCCACACATGATCATTTGGCATTTGATTGCTCCGATTGAACAACCAAACCTTACACCCACTATCATACAGCCAAACTTTGAACTAATTGAAGGAGAAAAAAAAAAATACAATCAATAGTTTAAGGAGCTTCACTTTTGAAAGAAAGGAAACACCAAGCCAATGGAGAAATGCAGCAAACATCTTAGACAAACAAGAGGAAAAATCTGATATTGCAGTTGAAAGGCCCGTATTACCACCTCCTGCATGGCAATAAATATCCCCTTTTTTATGATCTTGTGTTTGTCTTAATGATCTCATGTAAAATAAAAAATTCCCAAAATAAGGTCCACATTCCACCATTTCAAACGTAGACATCATAGCTTAAAGTTTATTAGAAAATGAGCCTTAAATCTTTACCGCAATTGGGACAACTTGATAAGAAATTCTTATTCTCACCCTTTGTTGGGCAACCTAGATTTACATGTCCAAATTGTCCTTATCATTTAAATCAACATTCATCCTTTGGGTTTGAGCTACTTTACACGTATAGCATTTTTCTCACTACTTTGGTCTTGCAACACAAAGGTTCACTCTAGGTTAATATTTTGGGTCAAAACATTTCATCCACCCTTCATCATATTTCCCACTTCACTTCACCAAAAATTACAAACTTTTGAACACACCAACACTTTTTGACTTAGACATCATTAGAATCATCACTTAACCTAGCTACTTTGTATTTGAAATGAATCCTTTTCCACGCATTTAGTTAAGTTAGTTATCATTTTTGGACTAGCTTATCTTCAAGGTCACTAGTCTACCTTAAAGATTCACAAGTTCATTAACATCCTTTATCCAAACATCAAACATCAAACCTATAGTCAAAAGTGTTGTCCCAAAAAGTTAGCGAAGATCACTCCCCATATCATTCATCTTTTCATCTCCCAATCACATCATTGCTCCAAAATGACTTAGAACGTCCCTTTTACCTAAATTTGAATCAACTAGAGACTTTAAACATTACAAATCTCAACATAACTCTCCCATAGATGACCCACAATTTATGGTAACAACAATATCACAACATAAGAGAATCATGGAGAAAACCAAAGTCACATCCACCACAAGTGATACCAACCCTCAAGAATTTGATCCAAGAAGTCATTCTACTCCCTATATCAAAAAAAAAAATGTATCCTTGGACATTTTTACACTCATTTGGGCCTTTCTCATGGATTTCGGCCTAATTTTTCCTAGATTTAATGTTGTAATGTGGCCAACACACTCACATTAGGCCTTCAACTCTTGTAAATCAATAAAAACCTTATGATGTCTTACAAAGGTGATGTGAAGTGTTGTAACCCACTTTCACACTTTTCTAGGACCCTTTCATTATAATCCACTTAAATAACCTCTTTTTATCATTTACCCAACCATATTTCAAAGAGTTGTAAGGAGTTCTAACAAACTCTCACACTTTTCTAGGATTTTCATCAACAACTTGACCCTTTCTTATGTTTAAATGGCTCCTTAATGCATTTATAGGTCATACTTAAAAGTGTCCTTGAGAATAATCATGTTAAACATCATTAAATGCACTTTAATTTTTGACACCCAGTAAAATTGCCCTAGTGGGACCAAGTCGCCACTTGGGGCAACTTAGTCCTATCTGGCTTAAAAATCAAAATTATTTTATTTTTATGGTGGGATATTATTCTCTAGACCTTGAGTTCAACCTGTGATGAGGTATTTTTGGGAATTAGGGAAAATCATGTATAAACAAAGGGTTTTCCCCTCATTTTCAACCCTACCTCATGATCAAGCTATCTATCTCTCGAACAATTCACTCTTCAAGCATCTAAGCATTCAAGCATTCTAGGCATCATCAAGCATTCATCCATTGGAGCATCTACTTACATATCTTCATATTTCTACCTCAAGGGTTTAGTGAGTTGTAGCATTGCATGTTGTTCATTCATCACTCTCTTTCGATTTCATTTCATTTTCAAGGGTTTGATTACCAAACTAGGATTTGACTAAGGCAAACCCCTATTATGTAACCCTTAACCATTTTTCCCTCTTTACAAGTGTGCTTTGTAGGTTTTGTATTTAGATTTTTCAAAGAGAAAGGTGTTAAAAAGGTGTCACCATCTCATCAAAGTCATTCAAAGTCAAAAAACCCTAAAAGAAGCTTGGAGATCACCTACAAGTCAAAGTTTGCAAATTCATATATGAATTCTTGTCAAGAGCTGAAGTATAGATTGAAGGCTACAGATTGCATCTTCGAGATTCCTGAAAGCTAAAGGTGGACTAAGTCGCCATCAATGACAAATTAGTCCCACTATTGGGCCTGAAAAGTGTTTTCTACAATTTTGGATACCTAGTTTCCTAAAACCTAGATGACAGAATCTCCCCGAAACAGGACTAAGTCACCCAGCTTGGCATAAGTGTCCCAGTTGGCTTCAACAAAAAAATCTACAAGATTCTACACCAAATTTTAGTTTCCAAGTGCACCTCTCTAGCCTCTTTCATTTCTGTTACAGTTTACATGCATTCTTAGGTCATTTTACATTGTGTTTTCAAACATCTTGCATTTCATTAGTTTTGCATTATTATTCACTCTCTTTTATCAGTTCATTGCATCTAGGATATTTCACTTAGACATATTTGAATCATATTTACATTAATCTGGAATGAACCTCCAAGTTTTTGGTGGAAAATCTCTCTCCTTTTAGGTGAAAAACCCTAGAAGTGTAAGGGAGCAACTTTCCCCAAAACTTTGCGGTTCATTTTAATGTGTCACAAAAAAATGTATCCTTGGACATTTTTACACTCATTTGCGCCTTTCTCATGGATTTTGGCTTGATTTTTCCTAGATTTAATGTTGTAATGTGGCCAACACATTCACATTAGGCCTTGAACTCTTGTAAATCAATAAAAACCTTATGATGTCTTACAAAGGTGTTGTGAAGTGTTGTAACCCACTTTCACACTTTTATAGGACCCTTTCATCACAATTCACTTAAATAACCTCTTTTTATCATTTACCAAGCCTTATTTCAAAGTGTTGTAAGGAGTTGTAACAAACTCTCACACTTTTCTAGGCTTTTCATCAACAACTTGACCCTTTCTTGTGTTTAAATGGCCCCTTAATGCACTTACAAGTCATACTTAAAAGTGTCATTGAGAATAATCTTGTTAAACATCATTAAATGCACATTAATTTTCAAAACCTAGTAAAGTTTCCCTGGTGGGACCAAGTCACCACTTAGCGTGACTTTGTCCCATCTGGCTTAAAAATAAAAATTATTATATTTTTCTGGTGGGATATTATTCTCTAGACCTTGAGGTTGGCCTATGATGAGGTATTTTCGGGAATTAGGGAAAATCATGTATAAATAAAGGTTTTTACCCTCATTTTCAACCCTACCTCATGATCAAGCTATCTATCTCTCCAAAAATTCATTCTTCAAGCATCCAAGCGTCCAAGCATTCTAGGCATCATCAAGCATTCATCCATTGGAGAATCTACTTGCATATCTTCGGATTTCTACTTCAAGGTTTTTAGTCTTGTATGCAGATTTTTCAAAGAGAAAGGTGTTAAAAAGGTGTCAACATCTCATCAAAGTCATTCAAAGTCAAAAAAAACCCTAGAAGAAGGTTGGAGATCACCTACAGGTTAAAATCTACAGATTCGGATCCATATTCTTATCAGGAGCTGAACTACAGATTGAAGGCTACATATTGCATCTTCAAGATTCTCGAAAGCTGAAGGTAGACTAAGTCACCATCAGTGGTGAATTAGTCCCACTTTTGGGCCTAAAAAGTGTTTTCTCCAATTTTGGATACCAAGTTTGTTGAAACCTTTTTTGGTAGAATCTCTCTGAAACAAGACTAAGTCGCCCAACTTGGTGTAAGTTTCCCAATTGGATTCAATAGAAAAATATGTAGGATTCCAAAGCCTCTCTACATCAGATTTCAATTTACAGGTGCACCTCTCTAGCCTCTTTCATTTATGTTATAGTTTACATGCATTCCTAGGTCATTTTACATTGTGTTTTCAAACATCTTGCATTTCATTAGTTTTGCATTAGTATTCACTCTCTTTTATCAGTTCATTGCATCTAGGACATTTCACTTAGACATATTTCAATCATATTTATATTAATCTTGAATGAACCTCTAAGTTTTTGGTCGAAAACCTCTCTCCTTTTAGGTGAAAAACCCTAGAAGTGTAACGGAGCAAATTTCTTCAAAAATTTGTGTTTCATTTTGGTGAACCTACCTTTAGAACATTTTTACTTCTGATTTCAAGTGAATTTGCATCCTAGGAATAGCTTGCATCAAGATTGCATTAGGTTTTTCATTGTTTTGTATTCTAGGGTTTTCACAATTGCATTAGTGAAAAGCTCATATACCTTGCATTTTTGCATTGCATTTCATTAAAAATTCAAAACAAATTGCATTTTCATACTGTATCTGCATCTAAAAACCTAAAAATCATAAAATTCCATTTAAAACTTCTGAGAATTATTAAAAAAATACTACTTGGAATAACTCACCACACCGGGCGACTTAGTCCACTTGCACATTTTGCATTGTAATTTCTATCATTTTTTGAGCATTCTGCATTTCTATTTTTTGTTATTGCATTTATGTTATTGTTTCTACATTTGTTGTTTTATTCCATTTCTTGCATTTAGTTTTCTTTCATTCATTTTCATTATGGCTATGTCTTTTAATAAGCTTTGGATGTCATTAAAATCCTTAGTTGACATGTCAAGTTGTACCTTTGGAACGGATCCATATGACCTTCAACCCACTCCTACTCAATCAACTCCTAATGCATTCCCTCCTCATGATTTTGGCATCATTGGAGAAGATGATGATAGCATGAATAGGTTCCTAAAATATTTCCTTGACAACCTTGAAGCTAATGCATCCTTTTATCCATCCATGAAACCCCAAGAACTTCCTACCATATCACCTCTTGAGACATTTGGATACTTACATCTTGAAATACACAAAGAAACTAAGTTCCCTCCAAAAGATGGACCTATTTCTTCTAAACATGTAACCGCTCAACCATTTTATGATAACCAAGTCACAAATGCTCCACTCAAACTTGAAAAAACCTTTGGCAAAGGTTTTACCATTTTGAGCAAACAAGGAAGTAACACATCAAGTGAACATGCTATACATCAATTTTTTGAGAAAATACCACCTAATGAAAATACCAAGGGGATAGGCTATCAAGATCCCCCTCATAATAGCATGCCTCCTCAAGAATATCTAAGGCTTCGTGATTATGGCACGGTGATCTTTGATTCTCCCCTTGATTTGAACATCCTTCTTCCTCAAGAACAATCCTTAACTGATAATACTAAGGAAGCTAGAATCCCAGTGGGTCCCCTTCCTCCTTCCATTCGAGAACAAGGTGAATCTAGTAGATGCAAGAGCCCTTACAAATTACAAAAACTTAAGTTTCCTCTTCGTCCACCACCTGAATGTGAAAGGAAATTACAAATACTTTTAAATAAAGAGCTCATTATATTACAACCTAGGAATAGGCTAGTTATATATCCTAAAGATGCTAATTTTCCACATTGTGCATATCATCGTGTTCTTGGACATAGAAGCGATGAGTTTTGTCAATTGAAATAAATACTGAGCAAGTATCATTTTGATGGCGATAATTGCTATCCCCTAAACCCATAAACTATTATCCAACACCTTCTCATGTAATAGTTGTATAACATTCTCTTCTCACTATTACATGACCCTTCCCATCACCTAACTCGACTGATTCTTTCCTTGCACTCAGTGGGGGAAAGAAGTTGCTAGCCCTATCCTAGTAATGCATTTTTCATTGTCCCTTAGTTGCATTATTCACCTTCTACTAATAGCAACTGAGATTGGGAGGTGAATGACTTGCTAGATGGTTGAATTTCATTTATCTTACTAGTTTGTTGCCTTTTTCATTTTCTCTTGTGTGTTTGCATGTGTGTAATGTGTTCTCTTCTGATGTTCTATTTACTGTTCTCTCTCTTTGTAACATTCTTCTCTTTGTACCTTGATTCTTCTATATGTCGTGCCTTTCTTTTGCTTTTTCTCTTTTCGCTTTTATTTTGCTTTCCTTTTGGTGATGATGCAAGAAATTGAGACCGAAATGTCCCTTTCATGTTGACCCAAAAGGCCCCTTTTCTTTTTCTTTTTCTTTGCCTTTTTCTTTTGCTTGTGTTTTCCTTTTGGGGATGACGCAAGGCATCAAGAATGAAATGTCTCCTTCATGTTGACCCAACAAGATTTTTCTCTTCTTTTCTCCTTTTCCTTTTCTCTTTTGGCTTTCTTTTTCCTTTTGGGGATGATGCAAAGTGTCGAGACACACTATGTGTCTTCCATGTTGACCCAAAAGGATCTTTGTTTTTCTTTTTTTTCACTCTCTTTGTGTCATTCTTCTAGTCCTATGTATTTGGGGGATGATGACAGTTCCAAGCTCTCTAAAAAACATTGCAGCAACGAACATATTGACCCCAAATCTGTAGATCCCTTATGTATTTGGTGTTTTAATTTTGGGGGCAGCCCCTTTCCCTTTCCTTTCTTTTTCTTCACATGGCGCAACCTTACTTGGAAACATATGAGTTGACATAGGGGCTTTCCAAGTTGTCTCTCATGTCTTTTCTTTCTTTTTTTGCATTTTTCATTTTACTACATTAAAGTAATTTCTCACAATACGGTGTTTAGCAATTCCTTTAGAGTGGGGGCATACATTAGTGTAGACACGGAAAATATATTGACATATTCGATCCTGATTACTAACACCATTTCATCCTAAATCATCTTCTCAGCTTGTCATCACTCTTCATCCCTTAATTAAATAAATAATCATTTATCTAATTAAGTCATTCTCTCTTGTTAATTAAATAAATCAAAGTTATTTAATTAATCCTTTGATCTCTATTTAATTAAATAATTTATTTTATTTTATTAAGTCTCTAAAGTCAACTTTTTAAATTAAATAAATTAAACCTTGTTTGATTTAATCTAACATCATCATCCCTCTTTAATTAAATAAATCAAATCCTTTATTTAATTAAATCTAAATCACATTCTCATCTTTTTTATTTAAATCGACCCATAAATCTAAATCAATTTTGTCACATCACCTAATCCCTCATTAAATTAATTAATCCTTGATTAATTTAATCCTAATCTCCAAATTTCTCTACATTTTTCCACTTGCACATGAAAATACATTTAATGGATTTATTAAATCCCTATTTTCTCTCAACATGGCATCTATTTCACCCTCAAGCATATCTTAGCTAGGTTATGCAGATTTTTCATCATGGAGCTCAATTGAATCTTCATCAAAGTGCATCACTCATCAACATTGCATCATAGGAGTTGGGAAAGGGCCATTTCCTACACACAAATTGGCACCAACTCCCCCATGGGATCAAGAGTTTGATTTACATTGAATAGGATTTAATCATTTTATTTGTGCTCTTCATTTATTTCTTGTTCTTTGCAATTTAAATGGATTTCATGGGGAATCTTGATTCTCACTTGCATTTGATCTAATTATGTGCTTGTTTTCTATGTTTGTGCAGGTCTAGGATTGGGGTTCACATTTTGGCGCTAGAAGGAGGGTGAATTTGAAGGATTCCATCACGTTTTTGAGAAATTTCATGCTTTTTTGTGATTTTTTGCAGCTTCTAGGAAACTCAGCCACTGACAGTCAAGCAGCGCTATATTGCACCACTCCAATTCTCAAAGTTCGTCGATGGAGTCTTCCTGCCTAAAAAATTCAAATTTTAAACTGACCCGCGGATTTTCTAAATCACAAATTGTGGCGTTGGTAAAATAGAGCCGCAATTGTGGTCTCTGTTTACTGCAGAGCACCGCTCTCATTAAATTAGCGGTGCTATATAGCATCGCTGGCATTTACTGCACCGCTAGGGTGGAGTAAAAGGTTCAAATTGAGTTTATTTTGACATTTTTTTTTGTTTCTCACATTTTTTAATTCCTGGCCTGTTTCCTATCTCTATTTTTCTTGGTTTTAATCAATTTGCAAGTTGAGGAAAGGAGGGAGCAAAGAAGATTCTTTCACTATAACATTATTGTCTTATTGTATTAAGTGTTTTTAAACACTTTGGGAGAACTTATAATCCCTTTCAAAGGATTTGATTACCTTCATGCTTTTAGGACACACTAAATTTCTTTCGGACTCTAAAAGGAACACTACAAAAGCTTTCAAATTTGCAACAAAGGGTTAAAAAGAACTTTAGGTAAACTTACTAGATTTGGTTTAAGGTAAAAAATTGAACAAAACAACTTTCATCTTTCCTTTTGGTGCTTTAAAAAGAATCCAATCATTGTTGTCAGGATTTAAAATGAACATGTATATCTTTTTTTTGTAATCACTTACCCAAAATAATATCATCAAAAATGACATATGCACTTCTCTCGCACTTTATAGAGATCTTGAGAATCAAAAGTCTTTTTGGTGATCTTAAGTTGTGTAAGTGGTTGCCTTCACATTTCAAATTGTATTTTGAAAATTGAACCAATCTTGCGAGTGTGAGTGGAGTACATCATGAGTGTTCTCTCTTTATTTCTCAACAAAGATTGATCGAACTATGGATGTACTTGCTTTCTTTTGTGTACCTTTAGAGGGCCTGCCTTGGTGGGAAAAAGTACTCACCCCAAGGGAATGACTCAAGCGGTAACGAGCATAATCCAAGCTCTTCCAAACCGCTATATAAATTTGTGGTTACGATGAAAATCGTAAACAATGGGAAGCGGTGCATGATAACTCTCCCCCAGTATATTTATGATGCATAAAGCCCTTGTTCTAAGAGTTGGGAGATCTCTCACAAGGATTTTATCATTGCATCCCCTAAACTGGATGCCCTTACTATGAAATTTTTTTTAGAAACCCAAAATTCCAATATTTGTTGGTGTCAGGAGGTCAGACCTTCGGAGTCGTCCCACATTCTTATGGCTTTTAGTAGAGATGAGAAGTATGTCATGGGAGATTCATGGGTACTGATGCTTGGCTGACTCAAGAAGTGAGTGCACTGTAAGGGGGAGCTTGTTTGGTCAAGCATCTAATCCTCTGCTAAGAGTAAGTGTAGCTGGATTCATCCAAGTGGGAACTCAACATATATTTGTTTTTTCCAGCCTATGGTTGTGCAATCTTTTGAGTCATGTAAACACATTGCTTGGTTCCAAAATCTTGAAAACAAACACTCAACATTCAAATCCTCCAAATTTCAAACCCTTTAGGAGGGGAAAATACCTTTGACAAAATCCAAGTGTTATTGTTTTCCCTAGGGATTTTATCCTTAGAGGTTTCTAAGCATTTGGATTTACATCATAATTTTCTCATACTAAAGTCAACATTAGGAAAATTTTGCCTTGATTTCTTTGATTTCCACACAATGGACTTTGTGGGATGAAAAGGAGTTAGGATACTTGACATCTAGTTTGAAAAATCTAATCAAGAATTGTTTGTGGTAAAAAGAACTCATTAAAAAAAGCTAAGATCAGTTGAACCCCACACATGTGTTCTTTCAAATGATTTCCCGCAAAATCAAAATCTGAAAACCAAGGTTCAAGAGTCTTAGTCCAAGAGACCATGAAGAGCGTATTTCAAGGCTTCACGAAGTAAGAGAAAGGTTGGTTTACAATTTCTACAAGAAAGCTTCAGGAAACAACCCTAACTTGAATTAGTTTTATTATCAACAAAATCAAAACTCTCTTTCAAAGGTTTTCTTTTCTCACATAGGAAGTGTAGACACCTAAATTTGACCCTTTACACAACGTCAAATTTATCCCTTTCATTAATTCGCTTCATTCCCTTCATCAAACATTAATTAAATAATTTAATTAATTAATGTTCCCCTTTCCGCTAATGTTCCTAAGGTATTTAATTCAATTAATTAAATACTTTACACATTGGCCCACTTCATCTCTAAATTAAATAAATGCAATTAATTTATTTAATTTAGACAATTATCCTTTTCTATTTTTAATTCATTCTTTCTCTCTCATTGTCCCATCCTCCATAACCCCTTCACTAAATTGGATTAATTTAATTAATCCTTCATTAAAATGTGCATATCCTTAATTAGGATTAATGTCGCATCCTCCAAATCTAGCCACTTGCCTCTAATCCTCATTAATTAGTCTAATCACCTGTTTGCACAATCCTAATCCTAATCACTTACCCTTTCTAGCATGTCCTTAGGTCAACCTTTCTTGGTACTTACCTTTTTTAGGTTGATCTCTTCCCCATGTGAATTAAAAATTCACACTTATTCCCCCCATGACACCTCATGTGTCACATCGTACCCAAAGGACAAAGACCTTTTTTAGAGGAATCTTATTTTACCCCTTGGTCTCTTCCAAAAAGTGAATTAAAAATTCACTTTTATTCCTCCAAGGCCATCTTCAATCCCCATGTTGACAAGGGATGACTTTCTAAAAGTCGTCACTTGTCACTTTCAGCCCCACTTGGGGACAAGGAATAACTTTTTGGGAAAATCATCTCCCATCCCAAGGTAATTGCAAGTACCTTGGGACCACATCACCCTCTCCATGTCATTTTTACCCTTGCCATCTCACCTTGTCCTTTAGACACTTCACCTGCCACATGTCAAGATGTGAGGGCCTGTGAGTCCTCAACTCACCATAGCCCTCCATCTTGGCCATGGTGGCTCAATCTTGATCGTTGAATTCTCTACAGAATTCAACTTTTTCTATAAATACCCCCTCTTACATACTCTAGGGGACCTTATGCATTTTTTAAGACTTATGATCTTAAGCCATTTGAGCCTTCATACTTTTATCGCATCCTTTTTCCATTCAATCCTCATCCATCTTAGCCATTTGCATCCTCATTTTCATTTCAATCACCTTGCATCACATTGTCATCTAAAGAGCAGACATCCAAGCGACATCAAGGGTCAACCAAGGGATCAACATGAAGAAAAGGTATAATCGGTTGTTTGTCTTTATCTTCCTTTTTGTTTGTGTTAATGTAGCCCAATCTTGAGGTGTTATGTGTCTTAGACTTATCTCGCATTTTACTTTATTTTGCATCATTAGATAGGTGTATTTCTCCTATTCACATTTTTGGCACGCCCGATGGGACCCACATCACGGGTCCTTTGTTTTAACATTTTTTATTGTTCAAAGTTTTGCAGATTCTAACATAAAAGATCGACTACGCCCAGGAGGGGTGGCCTTGCCCAAATAGCAAACTATTTTGTTGTCATTTTCACCATTTTCTAACCTCTGGTTACTTGCAGGTTCATAGAAGACCAACCATGCCTAAGAGGGGCGGCCTTGCCCAAACAACAAACTATTATGTTGCTGATTTTATTATTTTCTGACCCCTGGTTATTGGCAGGTTCACAAAAGAGTGACTACGCCCAGGAGAGGCGACCTTTCCCAAATAGCAAATTGTTTTGCTATTGTTTTCACTATTTTCTAACCTCTAGTTACTTGCAGGTTCACACAAGACTAACTACACCCAGGAGGGATGGCCTTGCCCAAATAGCAGACTATTATGTTGATGATTTCACTATTTTCTAACCCATGGTTACTCGCAGGTTCACAAAAGACTAACCACACCAAGGAGGGGCAGCCTTGCCCAAACAGTAGACTGTTTTGTTGTTGTTTTCGCCATTTTCTAACCCCTAGTTACTTGTAGGTTCATAAAAGATCGACCTTGCCCAGGACGGGTGGCCACACCCAAAATATAGAGGTGACCATGATCGAAAATAGATTCCGCTTGTCAAAGACAAAGAGAAAAACTACTGATAAGTGTGTTGCAGGTGGAGAAATTGTGTTTAATTGGTTTTGTACTTTCATTTCTTTAAACTAGGAGCATAGTTTAATTAAAGGGTCAAAGAATATGCTTGTTCTATTTGGAATGGACTATTGATGTATCCAATCCCCTTATGACATTTTGCGATCCTGGGTGAAGAGAAATCGTAGTCCACTTAGTTCTTTTCACCCCCTTCTTTTCATTTTATTACCAAGACCCGCTTGGGGATTTCATCGCCCTAAGGGATGATTCCAACCACACATAGCAACAGGGTATATAAAGGGGGGAGGTGAAATCTATACCTCAATCCAATCACGTCATAATTGGCGAAGCGTCGAAGCTAGGGTGACACCTAGATAGACGTGAAGAGTTGGTCTGAGCTCCTAGTCTCTCGTTGGCTGCTCCTGACTCACACTTGTGATGGATTGGTTTTCACATTTTGGGCCCCATGTATCGTGTGTATATCAGGGATTCCCTTAGCAACCTTGTTTAGCCATACCCTTAACACTAAAACTATGCTTGTACTATTTGAAGTGCTTTTTTATGCAAAACCAGTACTTGTTAGTTAGTTTTGGCCTTTTACTTATTGTTTTCATCCTTTGCCATCACTATTTTTGACTAAGTTAGGTTCAAACCAGTTTGCAAAAGACCGACCTTGCCCTTAAGGGGTGACCTTGTCCTCAAGGGGGGATGTTGCCCCTTTGTTTCAAATGTTGTTTAGCCCGTTTAAGTCAAAATTTTGTCAAGTCTCTCCTGTTTGGGTGGCCTTGACCTAAAGGGGCAGCTCTGACCTAATTTTGGGTGGTCTTGACCTAAAGGGGTGGCCCTAACCTCTGAAACAACCTTTTTCAGCCTCTGTTCATTAGTTGTTACTCTGTTTCGGGGTTAGTTTTCTAGTTTTGATTGTTGTTCCCCCATTTGGAGTACTTGTTTACCTATTCTAACCATCTGTCTGTCTACTTTGGCTATATGTTTACCCATTTCGCCCATCATTCCTCCTATCTGATCAGTTGTTCACCCATTCTAGGAAGTTATTCGCTTGTTTCGAGAACTCGTCTTCCCGTTTTGAGTATTGTTTCATAGCCTCCTACATCTATTCACCCATTTTGAGTGGTATTTTCCTCATTCTGTAAATCCAAATACCTATCCTGGAAGTCCATTTATCGATATCATTTAACCATTTTTTGATCTAGCCTGAAATCAAGACGTATTTGGGCAACCTTGACCTATTTGGCGGTCTTGCCTAGGAGGGGCAACCTTGCCCAAAATTTTGGGTGGCCCTGACCTAAAACTACATCAGTTTCCAAAACTGATCCAAAACACCAGCCTATGGCGATTTCCAAAAGGCTCGTTGATCATCCTGATGTTTACGCATCTCATTTTCCTACATCACAATCCATTTGCATTGTCATCTAAATCATATAGGTTGCATAATCACCTTTAGGTTACACATCCATCATCATCATATCAATCAAAATCCTCTAAAATTCATTTGAAGTCATTATCTAGATTGACCTAGGTGCTTGAACTTGATTGTCATCCTTGAACAACCACTTAGGATCAGTATCCATCCTAAGTCGATCATCATCCTCGGCCCTATCAATCCCCTTCCATCTTAAGGTAGATTCAGCATCGTGATCATCGGTTCATCCTTTCACTCAATCAATCAGCACCTTACATCACCAAGGGTGATCTCTGAAACCAGTTTAGAGACCCTTCCAATCATCCAATCAATTGATCTCCAATTCGATTTCATCCAATCCTATCAATCATTTTTTTGATAAAATCCAATCAAATCCAATCCTTCTCAAATCATCTAATTAATTGATACATCATCAATCGATCCATTATCCTACCGATCAATCCAACATCCAATCCAATCCAACAATCTTAATCCAATCTAAATCAATCAATCCAAATCATCATCTAGATCATCATTTAAAAGCTTAGTTGTTTTGCACGTTCATGCCCGTTCAGACTCATTCACAAACGAAAAAATAAAATGGCAGACCAACAGACCCAAGGTTCCCAACCAAATATCACTCAAGATCCCAATAACATCCCAAGCAATCCACAAGATCCCCATAATGGCACCTCATCCCAATTAAACACCAACATCCAGAATACCACACCACTCGGTGACGAGAACATGGTCAACCAACCCGAAGTCATCGTCGATGAATACCTCAATGATCATGTTAATGTCTAGATGACATATCATCTCCTAAATGAATAGGGAGATTAAATTCTTGCCACCTTACTTATGAGGGGAGTCAAGCCACCATCCGACTTTGATCCATCACAATACACTATCGCCCACACTCTTCCCACTCATACCGATCCGCAAACATCTCAAAATTTCCCTAGGAATTCATATATCCCTGAAGGTGCACCCACAAATAACTGGTATAAACCTGAGTTTGGAAATTTTGTAATACATCAAGTCACTAGCTATCCCTGTCTCCCAACTGCAGCCTTGGTAGGACAACTCGAACCCCACAATTTGTATTCTTATGACATGCCTTCCTACATCCCATTCACTCCACTGCTTCCACATCAACAACCACCTATCAACACTGGTGGCACACCTACCCTTGCTTTAATGTCGCCTCTAGGGTCTACACCCACTAACAATTTATCACAACCTACATTCAAGCAACCTCCTATCAATCCCCAACAACACACTACTATGGTTGTTGCTTCATCTCTACCATCTCATCAACAATCGCCCCAACAAAAAATGTCCATCCCACAACAAAATTTCTTGGCTCACACAAGATCTCCACATCAGATAATACAAGCAACATCCCAACAGCCACAACCGCTGCATGGCAATTATCTGGTCGTCCCCCTACAACAACACATTTCATCTCACCTCCCTCACCAACAACAACCACAACAGTGACCCCCACAACAACATATACATATCTGTACAAAAACACGCAACAATCTTCTTACAAAATATCTCTACCATCCATCCAGTACATACACTGCTCTGTCCCACCTCAATGTGAATCCTCATCAAAATGCTCAAAACCAAATGTGGACCCAACTGCCTCCTTACACCAATCCTCCACAGTCACAAAATCATCCCTGCCAACAACCATCAAATCCACCCCCATACATTACGCAACAGCCTACCATTATGCAACAATACCAATCTTATCGACCCTACCTTCAACAACAACAAACTTACCAGCAAGGTGCACCTACCATCCCTTACTACCAACAGTCATCATCATATCATCAAGGGGGTCCTACCTCCTTGTATTATAAGAATTCTATACAATAGTAGGGCTTGTCCCCCACTTCTTACTATCAACAACAACCACTTTACCAACAAGTGGCTCCCACTCATCATAATCCATCATCATCCACTCATAATCAACAAATGCACTCATACCTAGCTCAACCCACCTATGATCCAACCGCGGCGGGGCCATCCTCATCATACCTACAATACTATCGATATAATCAACCCACTCTGACTCCCATAGCACCAATCAATAAGGACTTGGAAGAAGTAAAAGAAGCATTAAAGGATCTACAGGCTGGAATGGGCAAATAGACATTCAAGTTCGAGGACATTTGTCCTTATCCTTTTAATCCCTCCATGTCCTTAGTTCCTTTTCCCAAGCATTTTGAGATACCAAAATTTGATAAATATAAGGGAACCAAGGACCTGTTGATGGTGTTTTTATGCACTTCACAACACAGGTAATGCATAGGTGCATTACCTCTCTTGAAAGACAATCTTCCACAATCAAATTGCAGAACACTATCCCAAGGTCTCTCAGATGTCAGGTCTTGACAGTGCTTGGAATATTTCAGTTGTTTATGTGATTTGCTGGAATCACAAGGTGGACTAACGGATGAGTTACAAAGTGAGGAAGTTGGATCTGCAAATGGAGTTCTTAAGATGGGAAAGTTGCTAAGTGTTTGCTACAGGTTCAAACAGCAGTCTGGAACTCCATTTCAATATCAGATTTAGCTTTACAATGTGCAATGAACCTTGCCTAAGGTTACTTGTTAAAAGAAAAGGAAAAAGGGCAGGGAAGAGAAAAGGTTCTTGGATCTGAAACTACGAATGAACAGTGATCATGGAGGCTGCTACAGTAGACAAACTCCCTAAACTGGGTTTTGCTTGGCCAAGAGGATCCTACAGTTACACAAAACCAGTGCAATCTTCTAAGGACTGCAAATTTTCAGTTTGCATACACACATCATGAACATGCAAGTGAACTAGGTTGCAGCAATCAAATAAATAAGCCCAGGCTAACTTTACATAGTAGCTTGCCATCAACAAGTACCAAAAGTATGGGCTGGAAATTCATCAAATACTGTAACAGCAATCACCATTACCACTTCCATTCAAGAAAATACAACTAAAACTAACTTGGAAGGTAGAACCATGCACACATAATGAGCAAACTCAAAAGTAACACCCATAGATCATGCAATGCTGCTTTCTATTGCTTCAGGATGTTTTTACAACAGCTCTCCAACACTTACAAATGAGGGGGAGACCCCTATTTATAGTTTTCCAAAGCCCAAATGAATGGAAAGGATTGATTTACATTATGTGGCTCAGATTCAATTACATTAGGGCTTCACCAACCCCATAATATTCAACAATTTAAAATAAACCTGTTGTCTTTTCCCTATTCTGTCCTGTAGTGGCTAGTCACTGTAGCAGTTTTGTCTTCTAGCTGATTTCCCTTTTACTGTAGCTGAAACTGCCTAAAATTTAGCTTCTTCTTGATGGACTTGCAGCATTCCTCATTGGATCAAATGGTTCTATCAATGGACCCATGGTAGGCTTCTTGAAACCAGAAATGAGAGGCTGAAATGCTGTTCTGGAAATACTGTTTTGAAACGGCCGCGAGAGCATGGAACTCCGGATGGTACTTCCCGGATACAAATTTGGAATTTGAAAATCCAAGGGAGGATAAGACCCCATTTTAGCATCTGGGTCGAAGTCCGTTTTTGATTTTGAGGTGCGCTAGTATGTTCCGAAAATGTGAGTCTGGAATGCCGTTTTGCATTTTTTGTTCTGAAAACGGCCATGAGAGCATGGAACTCCAGATTGCACTTTCTAGCTGCAAAATTGAAATTTGAAAGGTCAAGGCAAGAAATGACCCAATTTTACCATCTGGGTCGAAGTCTATTTTCAATTTTGAGGAGTTCTACTATGATCCGGAAACATGAGTCCGGAATGCCATTTTGCATTTTCTGTTCTGAAAACGGCCGCGAGAACATGGAACTCCGGATTGCACTTCCCGATCACAAAATTAAAATTTGAAAGGTCAAGGCAAGAAACGACCCAATTTTACCATCTGGGTCGAAGTCCATTTTCAATTTTGAGGAGTTCTACTATGATCCGGAAACATGAGTCCGGAATGCCGTTTTGCATTTGCTGTTTTGAAAACGGCCACGAGAGCACGGAACTCTGAATTGCACTTCCTAGCTACAAAATTGAATTTTGAAAGTTTAAGACAAGAAATGACCCAATTTTACCATCTAGGTCGAAGTCCATTTTCAATTTTGAGGAGTTCTACTATGATCCAGAAACATGAGTCCGGAATGCCGTTTTGCATTTGCTGTTTTGAAAACGGCCGCGAGAGCACAGAACTCCGGATTGCACTTCCTTGCTGTAAAATTGAATTTTGAAAGGTCGAGACAAGAAACGACCCAATTTTACCATCTGGGTTGAAGTGCATTTTCAATTTTGAGGAGTTCTACTATGATCCAGAAACATGAGTCCGGAATGCCGTTTTACATTTGCTGTTTTGAAAACGGCCGCTAGAGCACGGAACTCTGGATTGCACTTCCTAGCTGCAAAATTGAATTTTGAAAGGTCAAGACAAGAAACGACTCAATTTTACCATCTGGGTTGAATTCCATTTTCAATTTTGAGGAGTTCTACTATGATCCAGAAACATGAGTCCGGAATGCCATTTTGCATTTTCTATTTTGAAAACGGCTGCAAGAGCACGGAACTCCGGATTGCACTTCTCGGCTGCAAAATTGAAATTTGAAAGGTCAAGACAAGAAAAGACCCAATTTTACCATCTGGGTTGAAGTCCATTTTCAATTTTGAGGAGTTCTACTATAATCCAGAAACATGAGTCTGGAATGCCGTTTTGGGGAAGCTGTTGCAGGGAAGCTGTTGCAGGGAAGCCGTCGTAAGGAAGCTGCTGTAGGAATGCTATTTCAGGGAAGCTATTGCAGGGAAGCTGCTGCAGGGAAGCTGTTGCAGGGAAGCCGTCGCAGGGAAGCTGCTGCAGAAATGTTGTTGCAGGGAAGCCGTCGCAGGGAAGCTGCTGCAGGGAAGCTGTTGCAGGGAAGCCGTCGCAGGGAAGCTATTGCAGGAATTTTCAAAACTTTCTAAAACTTAATAAAACCTTGTCAGTTCACTTAGGCACCACAAAAACATCCAAAATCCATAGGAAATCTTTCCCCAAAGTCAAAGAATGAAGGAAAAAGCGAATCGAGCGAGCGAGTGGGGGCGAAGCCCAAAAAAAACCCAAGACTTAGCCATTTTTTATTTATGGGGCAAAATATGGTCAACCAAAAAATGAGACTTTGAAGGGCACGTTGACCAACTAGGATAGCAAAATGAGGGGCACGTAAAATGAGACAAAAGCAAAGAAGCCCGTCGGGAGTGAAAAAAGAGGGTCCCTGCCTACAGTGGGGCATGTGTGCAAAATATGCACAACAGGACCCTAGAGCCCATTGGCAAGAATTTTATGCCATTGCTAAGAGGTCATGCATAATGATAACTATCTTATCTAACTTTTCCCTAAGAGTCTTTAGGGGGTTGCCCTTAACTGGTTTATGGGCCTTGAAAAATGATCTATCAAAACCTTCACACAACTATTTGAGCAATTCGTCTCCCACTTCTCTTTCAATCTGGAGGGCATTGACACGCTTGATCTCCTAAAGGAAAAATTACGAGATGGGGAGACCTTCACAAGCTATCTACAAAGATGGTGTGCCTTGGCCAGTCAGATGAAATCCCCACTGTCAGAAAAAGATATGGTTACCTTGTTCATCAAAAATTCTCATCCAGACATGGCTCATAATTTTCGTCTCCACTGCATCACCACTTTTGCAGCACTCATGAAGAAGGGTCCCATCCTAGAACAAGCCCTTGTTGCTAAAGGGCAAATCAAGCTTTTCAATTCCGATAAAGAGAAATCCTCTGGGGATAAACCTTGATATTGGAATAAAAATAAAAATGTTGTCAATGATGGTGTCACTGACACCAAACATGTTCAAGTGCCCACCACCTCATAGAAATATCCTCCTCAGCAGCAACAATCAGTCCCAAACGCTATAACGGTGCCCTAAGGAGCACCTCGGTAATAGTCAAACCAAAACAACCAAGGGGGGAATAAACGATAATTTACTCAATTGGTAGAACCCCTTAGCATCATGTTCAACAAAATTCTGCAAGCTAACTACCCCATTACTTATCCTGTCACCAAGCCCCTCAATGAGTCCAAGCCCAAGCCAACTTGGTTCAAAGAGAACGAGTACTATGAGTTCCACAAGATCAAAGGGCACACATTGGATAAGTGTCAAGGACTAAAAACTTACATTCAAAGTCTAATTGATCGGGGTGAAATTCATGTAGATGTTAACACAACATCTTCACCCAATGCTCAACTCCAAATATACCAAAATGCTTTTCCTAAACACAATCAGGGTCCCAATACATCCAATTCTAATCCTGGCCCTAGTAGCAACAACAACAATAATCAAAATAACAGCACAAATAATATCAGCAATAAAAATATGTCATACAATTACCAAGTTCTGGTCACATACGTCGAACAAGTGGAGCCATGTGTATCCATGATACATGTCAAAGGAAAAGATCCACAATTTGTTGTTACCACCCGTCGAACCCGCATCCTTCATCCACCCAGCCACCATCCGTCAGTTCACAATACAACATCCTTGACCACTTGGGCAAGACTTCAACTCAAATTTCTATCCTAGATTTACTTAGGTCTTCCACCGTGCATCAGGACATCTTGAACAAAGCCTTACAAAACACCCAAGTCCCTGACAATATCGATCCCACACAGTTTCAAGCATTGGTAGGAAATTTTTCCACAACCTACCAATTAGGCTTCGGTCAAAAGGACATGCCATGCCTTGACTCAAGCCATAATTGTCCCCTTCACCTTGAGGTCGAGGTGAAAAGGGTATTGGTAGATAATGGTTTGGCCCTAAATCTTTGTACGTTAAAGTTTATTCAATAGGTAGGATACACCCAAGCTGACCTAAATAATCAGGTGATCACCATTAAGGCATATGACAATGCAGAAAGAGATTTTGAGGGCACGATTTGTCTTCCTATTCATGTGGGTCCCATTTTATAGTATACTATGTGTCAAGTTCTAGACCTAGAACTTCCATACAACATCCTCCTTAACTGTCCATGGATTCATTCTATGTAATCTGTCCCATCCACCTACCATCAATGTTTGAAGTTCCCATTTCAAGGCATGAAAGTCACCATACAGGTTGATCCTCAGCCTTTTGAATATTTTTGTGCCTTAGAATCTTCCTTTCCATATTCACATTACTTCCCTGGAGTCGAAATGGGGGCATCTCAAACATTTGATTTTCATCCATCCACCAATACACTAAACACCACATCATCCACTCCTTCATCCATGCCATCATCCACGCCATCATCCACACCTGGTTCCACCATCACCAATGTCTAGATCATCGAAAAGGGATGTGGTGAGTACAAAATGTATACCACACTAGACATGGCAACCATGCCACCCTCACCATGAACATATGGGAAACCATCTCCATTAGTTCCAAAAGAAGAAGAAAAGACACTCACACTCACTTCCAAAAACATGGGCTCAACAACATTCAACGATCTGGATTCCCTTCAAGATCAAATGGAAGCTGATATCAACCAATGGGTTTATAGAGAAGAACTTGAGCCACCACATCCCCTCATAGAATACTTCCAAAAATTTTATCCACGTGCTTCCAAGTTCATTAAAAAGTGCAATTACCAAGGCAGAGGTCTTAGTGTGGAAGAACAACGAAAATGCCAGCCCATTGAAGCAACTACCATCCGACCAAGAAATTTGGGCTTAGGTTATGATACTAAATAGAAAGATCCTGTGACATCCTCTAGCACTTCTAATAATGTTAGTGTCGACGATGGTTCCCTCAAAGACATACCATAGGAAGAATCCATCATACATGCGTACGATGATTTGGATCATGTTGACCTCCCTCCCATGTTTGAATGCCTATCTGTTTGTACCATAATCTTATCCCTCAAACATCTTGAACTCATAGATTATGACCTACAAGGTACCACACCTCCCAACACATTTCCTTTAGTGGATCAATATGTGAATCTCATGGGATTGGGGGAAGATGAATGCCCTAGTCGCAAAAACGAAAAGAAACAAAATTGACAAGGGTCACCTAGTGAAAACCTCCCTGAGGCACTTTGTGACTTAGAAATAGTAAAAACAAAGGGCATATCTGATAGTGAAAACCTCGAAGATGCACTAGAAGATTGGTACGTTCATCTTCCCCTTTTTGGAACTCACTTATTTGGTCATTCATCTATCCTGATCGAAGACACATAAGCTATAAACTTGGGAATAGAAGAGAACCCCAAAATCACTTATATGGCTAAGGCACTATCAGAAGAAGAAAGTTCTACCATCATCAATCTCTTGAAATAAGGAATCATTAAATTTTCCTGGACATATTCAGATATGCCTAGCCTTAATCTAGCTTTGGTGGTACATCATCTGGATGTTCGTCCTGACGCAACGCCTGTTAAACAAAAGCTCAGAAAAATGCACCCTCAAGTAGCCCTCCTGGTGAAGAAAGAATTGGAAAAGTTGTTGGAAGCAAAGTTCATCTGACCGATTGACTACTCTAATTGGATATCTAATGTAGTTCCAGGTGCTAAACCTAGCGGAGACATCAAGATTTGTACAGACTTCTGAGATCTCAACAAAGCATGTCCAAAAGATGACTTCCCTCTACCAAACATTGATATGTTGGTTGACCTCATCGTAGGACATGAGATGATGTCCCTCATGGATGGTTTCTCTAGCTATAACCAAAACAAGATTTCCGCTGAGGACCAACACAAGACCACCTTCACAACACCCTAGGGTACATTCTACTACAATGTCATACCTTTCAGCCTTAAAAATGTGGGGGCAACATACTAGCAGGATATGATGGTTATCTTCCATGACCTTATCCACATAATCATGGAATACTATGTCGATGATCTCTTAGGAAAATCTATAACAAGGGAAGAGCACCCGGCCATCCTCAAAAAGATCTTTGATCGCCTGGAACAATATAAGTTACAACTCAATCCAAAGAAATGTGTGTTTGAGGTCACAACCGAGAAACTCCTGGTGTTCATTGTCTCCAGTAGAGGAATTGAAGTTGATCCCGCTAAGGTTAAGTCCATCATGGAAATGCCTCTGCCCATAATCTGAAGTAGCTATGAAGTTTACAAGGTAAGCTCCAGTCCATTTGTAGATTCATTGCTCAACTTGCCGATAAATTTCAATCATTCGCACACCTCCTCAAGAAATACATTGCATTCAAATGGAACCCACAATGCAAACTTGGTTTTGATCAGATTAAGGAATACTTGGCTCACCTGCCTATTCTCATGCCACCTATCCCAAGAAATCCCCTCCTCCTTTACATTTTGGCTACTTCCATAGCATTGGGGGAATTATTGGTATAGCATGATGAATCCTCCAAAGAACAAGCAATTTACTATATCAGCAGGACTTTGGTCAGTTATGAGCTCCATTATTCTCCAATGGAAAAGGCCTGCCTAGCCATCATCTTTACCTCCGAGAAACTCAGACATTGCATGCTTAGTCATCTATTTAAGCTCATCTCCAAATTTGATCCCCTAAAATATATGTTATCAAGAATAACATTGACAGGTTGTATGGCTAAATGGGTCATGCTACTCAGCAAATTTGACATAGAGTATGTCGACCACAAAGCAATCAAAGGCTAGGTTATTGTGGATCAATTAGTAGATGCTCCACTAGTTGATGCCTATCCTTTATAGACAGAGTTTCCAAATGAAGGAGTCTTTGCAGTGTTGAAAGCCACCACATGGACATTGTATTTTGATGGGTCCCACACTAACAATGGATCGGGAGCAGGAGTATTACTTGTCACCCCTCAAGGTGACTATATACCCAAATCATTCAGACTATCTTTTCCCTGCAACAACAATATTGTTGAGTATGAGGCTCTCCTCACAGGCCTTAAGATTTTCATTCAATGGTGTATCTCACACTTGCACATCTTCAATGACTCTCAATTGGTGATTAAACAAGTCAATGATGAATTCCTCACAAAATATTACAAGCTATTACCCTACAAATGCATGGTGGATGACTTCAAGAAATATTTCATCTCCATCCAGTTCGAACAAATCCCCCAGATACAGAATAAAGCTACTGATGCCATGGCCACTATTGGTTCCCTTCTGGATATGCCCAAAGATCGTACCGAATGTGAGTTCCTAGTATAACAACTGCTAATCCCCGCATACGACATCCCTAAGAGAAAAATGGTATGTGACATTGTAGGTCCTAAATCCCCTTGGTACCAGGACATTTACACCTATCTTCATGATAACACCCTACCATATGATCTCACAAGAAACCAACGTAAATCATTTATCCAATGCACTGCCCGCTACACCATCATCGATGATACACTTTATCGACATGGGTATGATGGAACTCTCCTTTGGTGTTTAGACGAAACCAAAGCTCGCACCGCATTAGCAGAAGTGCATAGTGGTATTTGTCGGGCCCATTCTAATGGTATGGCCTTAGCCAAAAGGATTCTTAGAGTAGGGTATTACTGGCCTACAATGGAACATGATGCTTGCGATTTTGTCAAAAAGTTTCTTCCCTATTAGCAAGATGCAGATTTGATCCATGCCTTGGCACAAGAGTTACAACCTATCACGACACCTTGGTCGTTTTCATAATGGGGTTTTGATTTGGTTGGCAAGATCTACCCTCCATCCTCTGATGGTCACACCTTCATTATCATAGCCACTGAATACTTCACCAAGTTGGTGGAAGCCATACCACTCACTCAAATCACTGATGTTCATATCTCTAAGTTCATCCTCTACCATATCCTCTACAGGTATGGAATCCCCTCCACCATCATCAACGACAATGGAAATCCATTCAAGAATAAGTGCATGAAATTCCTCTATGAAACATATCATATCCAACATCACTAGTCTACCCCCTATTACCTCCAGGGTAATGGACAAGTAGAGGCAACCAATAAAACATTAATTAAAATCATTAAGAAGAAGGTCAATAGCATTGGTCGGGATTGGCACGTCCATCTCCACCCTACCCTTTGGGCCTATTGCATGTCCATCCGCACCCCTATCGGCGCTACTCCATACTCCCTTGTCTATGGTGCCAAATCCATCTTTCCAATCGAAGTTGAAATCCCCTCCCTCCAAATATCACTCAAGAATCTGATCATTGACGAAGACACCTGAGTGACACGACTCGCACAATTGAAATTGCTAGATGAAAAATGGGTCAACACTTATAACCATCTACAAGCCTATCAGTATTGGCTCAAAATAAGTTACAATAAGAAAGTTTTCCCTCATCAATTCAATGTTGGCAACTTAGCTCTCAAAGAAAATTAGCGAAATCAGCAAGATCGAGATAAGAAGGGTAAGTTTGAAGCTAATTGGTTAGGCCCTTATGTCATCACCACCAAATATGGTTCTGGAGCATGTAGGCTATCTACCCCTAAAGGGGAGCCCCTAGAAGAACCCATCAACATCATGCATCTGAAGAAATTCTATACTTAGGTTAGCTGGGGTATCCTTCTTGGTAAAATCTCAAAAAATATTAAAAAAAAGTAAAAAATTATCAAAATCCAAAATAATAAAAAAACTCAAACAATAGTAAAGAGAAATAATTCATCCTATGGTGAAAACCACCCTTGTGTGATGCCTTGGATATGTAAAATTGGTGAAAACCTGGAAATAGGCACCTTTTGTATAGGGCTTAATCATTATCTATGTCATGTCCTAGTTACTTTATGCTTTATCCATCTAGATCTCAATAACCCTATCATCCTATCATATCCTCT
>CM021102.1:310279697-310478293 GCA_007115665.2 Sequoiadendron giganteum
AGGAATTTTCAAAACTTCCTAAAACTTAATAAAACCTTGTCAGTTCACTTAGGCACCACAAAAACATCCAAAATCCATAGGAAATCTTTCCCCAAAGTCAAAGAATGAAGGAAAAAGCAAATCGAGCGAGCGAGTTGGGGCGAAGCCCGAAAAAAACCCAAGACTTAGCCATTTTTTATTTATGGGGCAAAATATGGTCAACCAAAAAATGAGACTTTGAAGGGCACGTTGACCAACTAGGACAGCAAAATGAGGGGCACGCAAAATGAGACAAGAGCAAAGAAGTCCATCGGGAGCGAAAAAAGAGGGTCCTTGCCTACGGTGGGGCGTGCGTGCAAAATATGCACAACAAATGGCGACTCACTGGGGGAAATGCTCTAGAGTATTTCGATGACAAATTGGAATCACGAACCCAAAATCTCTAGTTCTGACCTTCACGCTAGGGAAAACAAGCCAAACACTCAACCAAAGGATCAAAACCACTAGTTAACCCAACCTTCAGTATGCTGAAAATCCAAGTGTGTGCAATTGCGTTAATTCCCATTCTTCAGTTGCTGTAAGAACCCAAGCTCCACCAAGTTAAGCTACATAGTTTATTCTAACTCCAAAAGCATCCGGGACATTGCCTTGCTGCCAGTCAGGCGTCCATAGCCCCGACGAGGTTGTCGCTGTGATTCTCCCGAACATTGCTCTACTGCCAGCCTGGCGTCCATAGCCCCGGTAGAGTTATTCGTATACCCCTAAAAAGCTGAATTTCTTTTCTTTTGATTTTCAATATTTTGTTTTTCTTTCTTTCTTTTTCTTTTTCTCTTTTTCAGTTCGTTTATTTCAACCCGCAAGCAATGAAGCTCGCACTCAGGGCTGAGAATCACAGTGGCGCTGGAGCAGAATTTTAGATTTTTCACTTAACTAGACTTCACAAAGGACCTACAGTGACCGTCAGATCCTTAAAATTTGTGAGAGATATAAGATTCTAGAATACTTCAGAATCAAACTGACCAATGACTTATCCACTTTGAATCAAACATCTAGATCGCTTGACACTAACATAAGATCCTCACCATCCACTCTAAAAACTTGATTAGAGTTTGACAAAGAAATACATAGAACAACCCCAGGAAAGAAGAATGGTTGTCGTGCACACAGATGCACCCAGCCAAAAACAGAGGGACCCCAAACAAAGCAGCAGCAAAGCGAGAGCAAACAAAAGAAAACAAACGCAAACGAAAAGAAAACACCAAAAAAAAAAGCAAAGCGAGACAACGAAAGAAAACAACGAAGAAACATCCCCAAAGCAAGAAACCTACAACAAACAAACTAATCTAATGAAAGCAGGAAAGCGAAAAATTTACAGGAAACCTACACTACTCAAAACGAGTTATGTACAAAGATATTTACAAAGAACTATGTTCAAAAAAGGCCAACTGACACTCATGCCCATTGGATTTTGTAGCGTGTGCACAAGCAAACGGGAAGTCGTTATAGTTCTCAACCATGCAGATTTATCCTTATGTTTAGAGAAAATAAATTCAAGATTGTAGCATTCAAATTCAGTCACCCGGCTAGGGAAAATCAACAATTGGGGAGACTCGCCAAACCCATGGTTAATCCATAAGCACGTCCGTTTTTCCTCATTCCCATAATCAAAATGATAAGTGCAGCTATGAAAATTAATAGGAGGAAGGAAGGATAGAACCTGGATTTCATCACATGGAGGTGGCAGCATTTGACAATCAAGAGCAAGCACTGCATCGTCAGTCTTTACATCAGCAACCTCGGGCGGGCATGGTGGAGGGTGCAACACTTCAGGAATCAAGCCTGCACAAGGCAGGGAGAATGAGGCAGCAAACATTTCTTCCACATCTTGCGTGGGATCAGTAGTCCCCCTTGGCAGTTCTTCAAAAAGAAGTACTTTATCTCGTTGACCTTCTGCAAATCGAGTATCCACACGATTGCTGTCCCCAAAAGGAAACACGTTATCCCATCTCCTTTCCCAAGTTTCAAACTTATCCTCATGATGCTCAATGTCATGGGATGATGACATGTACGAATATGTCCTATTGCAGCCATCTAAATATGAAGGAGGATCAACAATAATCATGGCGGAAGGACTCCAAGTTGCACCTTGTAGTCGACCGGGTGCTTCATCTTTGTTGGCAGCTATGTCTGCACCCCCACCTTTGTCTTCTTCTCTTTCTTGGTCATGCATTTCATCATGACGCTCACTCATTTCCCCTTGTTCACTATCGCTGTAAATGGAGAAGGAACCCCTCTCCCAATCTGGAAACTCTAGTGCATCAACATTTTGAGGCTCACGAAGTATGTCTCCATCGCTACTGTCTTCTGGGATGTGCTCTTCCTCGGCATGAGAATACCTCCACAACACGTCTCCCAATGGAAAGAAGTCATCAATTGATGGCACCTCATCAAGGGGACCAAAATCCACCATGCAATCTCCCTCCAAGGACTCGCCATGAAGCCCACCGTCCATGGTGCACAAATGTTCTTCAAGAGGAAGAAATTTTTGATGACTGGTTGACCGCATTCCTGTTTGATCTACTTCATCGCTTGGAAGCTCAAGACTATATGGCCGTCCTTCTATTTCTGTTCCAACATCCTCTTGAGGACTGCCCCTAGCTGAGTCATTACTTGGCATGGGCTCTTGATCTTCACGTTCCACCTGGGCAGTAAGTAGAGGATGTGGTGTACTCGGTTGCCTCGATTGTTCTCTGACTTGCTTCATGGCTTCTTGGCACAATCCACACATGAACTCAGAGTGGGATGAATCATGGAGCCTGCACCAATTCGGCAGTAGTAGCACTTCCAAATCCAATTGGTATTTTAGCTCTGACCAATCCTTTGCTAATCTGGAGACGAGCTGGTCATATCTTTCTACTACTGGGTCCTCATCATCACTTTCTGCTATCCCGAGGCTGTCAACCTCTTCCTCTTGCTGATATTCAACATCTTCATTGGCTGCCCTAGCATACACTGCTGCAAGATTGATTGATTCATCCTCAACTGCCAATGGCTCCTCTTCTTGAGTGGAGGACTGCCCCTTATTGGCAAAGGAGAGGCTTTCCAACTCCATTCTTAGTGAACCTTCACCAAATCTTTTTGTTGTTCCCAGAAAATCAGCTTCTCCTTGATTTTCAGCTTCAATGTTTTCTATCCCAACACTAATTTGTGGCAGATTTCCTAGTTTATCTTGAAGGTGCTGTCTTCCAGATGCTGATAGATTTTCTATCATGTGGGATGACTCATTCTCCTTGACAGTTGGCTGTTCCAACTTGTTCAAATTTCCTTTGACTTGGGTGATGATGCTTGCACATGACAAACAGGTAAATTCTGAATGTGGTGCATTATGAAATCTACACCAACTTGACATTAGTGCTTCCTCAAATCTTGGTCCATCTTTGCTGCTCAAACACTCTTGGATCAGCTCTTCAAATGCCTTGGCTGCCATGGTTGTCAATTCTTCCTCTGGATCTGCAAGAGCTAAAGGTTGATATATTTCCCAAAAGGGAATCTCTCCTTGCAAGACCCTTTCAATTCTGCTCAAGAAGGTTAGACACTCCAATTCATTGTGCCTGCAAGTGCAATGGATCCTACACTTATCCGCCAATGCAAATTGCTGCAATGGTCTCTTCAATCTCCTATTTAAATTTGCATGTAGCTGAGTGATGTTGATTTGCACATGCTGCTCCATTTCAACTCAGCTTCTTTTTTGCCTTCAAAATTTATTTGACTTTATGCTTCAACATAAAAAAAAGATCTCTCTATCTCAGATTTCTTCTTTGATATTGCTCTTATCAATTTCCAAATTTCATCTTTGTAGCCTCAACATGTCGCCCTCCTTCTAGTGCCAGTTCTGTTGATGGTGTTTTTATGCACTTCACAACACAGGTAATGCATAGGTGCATTACCTCTCTTGAAAGACAATCTTCCACAATCAAATTGCAGAACACTATCCCAAGGTCTCTCGGATGTCAGGTCTTGATAGTGCTTGGAATATTTCAGTTGTTTATGTGATTTGTTGGAATCAAAAGGTGGACTTACGGATGAGTTACAAAGTGAGGAAGTTGGATCTGCAAATGGAGTTCTTAAGATTGGAAAGTTGCTGAGTGTTTGCTGCAGGTTCAAACAGCAGTCTGGAACTCCATTTCAACATCAGATTTAGCTTTACAATGTGCAATGAACCTTGCCTAAGGTTACTTGTTAAAAAAAAAAGGAAAAAGGGCAGGGAAGAGAAAAGGTTCTTGGATCTGAAACTACGAATGAACAGTGATCATGGAGGCTGCTACAGTAGACAAACTCCCTAAACTGGGTTTTGCTTGGCCAAGAGGATCCTACAGTTACACAAAACCAGTGCAATCTTCTAAGGACTGCAGATTTTCAGTTTGCATACACACATCATGAACATGCAAGTGAACTAGGTTGCAGCAATCAAATAAATAAGCCCAGGCTAACTTTACACAGCAGCTTGCCATCAACAAGTACCAAAAGTATGGGCTGGAAAATCATCAAATACTGTAACAGCAATCACCATTACCACTTCCATTCAAGAAAATACAACCAAAAATAACTTGGAAGGTAGAACCATGCACACATAATGAGCAAACTCAAAAGTAACACCCATAGATCATGCAATGTTGCTTTCTATTGCTTCAGGATGTTTTTACAACAGCTCTCCAACACTTACAAATGAGGGGGAGACCCCTATTTATAGTTTTCCAAAGCCCAAATGAATGGAAAGGATTGATTTACATTATGTGGCTCAGATTCAATTACATTAGGGCTTCACCAACCCCATAATATTCAACAATTTAAAATAAACCTGTTGTCTTTTCCCTATTCTGTCCTGTAGTGGCTAGTCACTGTAGCAGTTTTGTCTTCTAGCTGATTTCCCTTTTACTGTAGCTGAAACTGCCTAAAATTTAGCTTCTTCTTGATGGACTTGCAGCATTCCTCATTGGATCAAATGGTTCTATCAATGGACCCATGGTAGGCTTCTTGAAACCAGAAATGAGAGGCTGAAATGCTGTTCTGGAAATACTGTTTTGAAACGGCCGCGAGAGCATGGAACTCCGGATGGTACTTCCCGGATACAAATTTGGAATTTGAAAATCCAAGGGAGGATAAGACCCCATTTTAGCATCTGGGTCGAAGTCCGTTTTTGATTTTGAGGTGCGCTAGTATGTTCCGAAAATGTGAGTCTGGAATGCCGTTTTGCATTTTTTGTTCTGAAAACGGCCATGAGAGCATGGAACTCCAGATTGCACTTTCTAGCTGCAAAATTGAAATTTGAAAGGTCAAGGCAAGAAATGACCCAATTTTACCATCTGGGTCGAAGTCTATTTTCAATTTTGAGGAGTTCTACTATGATCCGGAAACATGAGTCCGGAATGCCATTTTGCATTTTCTGTTCTGAAAACGGCCGCGAGAACATGGAACTCCGGATTGCACTTCCCGATCACAAAATTAAAATTTGAAAGGTCAAGGCAAGAAACGACCCAATTTTACCATCTGGGTCGAAGTCCATTTTCAATTTTGAGGAGTTCTACTATGATCCGGAAACATGAGTCCGGAATGCCGTTTTGCATTTGCTGTTTTGAAAACGGCCACGAGAGCACGGAACTCTGAATTGCACTTCCTAGCTACAAAATTGAATTTTGAAAGTTTAAGACAAGAAATGACCCAATTTTACCATCTAGGTCGAAGTCCATTTTCAATTTTGAGGAGTTCTACTATGATCCAGAAACATGAGTCCGGAATGCCGTTTTGCATTTGCTGTTTTGAAAACGGCCGCGAGAGCACAGAACTCCGGATTGCACTTCCTTGCTGTAAAATTGAATTTTGAAAGGTCGAGACAAGAAACGACCCAATTTTACCATCTGGGTTGAAGTGCATTTTCAATTTTGAGGAGTTCTACTATGATCCAGAAACATGAGTCCGGAATGCCGTTTTACATTTGCTGTTTTGAAAACGGCCGCTAGAGCACGGAACTCTGGATTGCACTTCCTAGCTGCAAAATTGAATTTTGAAAGGTCAAGACAAGAAACGACTCAATTTTACCATCTGGGTTGAATTCCATTTTCAATTTTGAGGAGTTCTACTATGATCCAGAAACATGAGTCCGGAATGCCATTTTGCATTTTCTATTTTGAAAACGGCTGCAAGAGCACGGAACTCCGGATTGCACTTCTCGGCTGCAAAATTGAAATTTGAAAGGTCAAGACAAGAAAAGACCCAATTTTACCATCTGGGTTGAAGTCCATTTTCAATTTTGAGGAGTTCTACTATAATCCAGAAACATGAGTCTGGAATGCCGTTTTGGGGAAGCTGTTGCAGGGAAGCTGTTGCAGGGAAGCCGTCGTAAGGAAGCTGCTGTAGGAATGCTATTTCAGGGAAGCTATTGCAGGGAAGCTGCTGCAGGGAAGCTGTTGCAGGGAAGCCGTCGCAGGGAAGCTGCTGCAGAAATGTTGTTGCAGGGAAGCCGTCGCAGGGAAGCTGCTGCAGGGAAGCTGTTGCAGGGAAGCCGTCGCAGGGAAGCTATTGCAGGAATTTTCAAAACTTTCTAAAACTTAATAAAACCTTGTCAGTTCACTTAGGCACCACAAAAACATCCAAAATCCATAGGAAATCTTTCCCCAAAGTCAAAGAATGAAGGAAAAAGCGAATCGAGCGAGCGAGTGGGGGCGAAGCCCAAAAAAAACCCAAGACTTAGCCATTTTTTATTTATGGGGCAAAATATGGTCAACCAAAAAATGAGACTTTGAAGGGCACGTTGACCAACTAGGATAGCAAAATGAGGGGCACGTAAAATGAGACAAAAGCAAAGAAGCCCGTCGGGAGTGAAAAAAGAGGGTCCCTGCCTACAGTGGGGCATGTGTGCAAAATATGCACAACAGGACCCTAGAGCCCATTGGCAAGAATTTTATGCCATTGCTAAGAGGTCATGCATAATGATAACTATCTTATCTAACTTTTCCCTAAGAGTCTTTAGGGGGTTGCCCTTAACTGGTTTATGGGCCTTGAAAAATGATCTATCAAAACCTTCACACAACTATTTGAGCAATTCGTCTCCCACTTCTCTTTCAATCTGGAGGGCATTGACACGCTTGATCTCCTAAAGGAAAAATTACGAGATGGGGAGACCTTCACAAGCTATCTACAAAGATGGTGTGCCTTGGCCAGTCAGATGAAATCCCCACTGTCAGAAAAAGATATGGTTACCTTGTTCATCAAAAATTCTCATCCAGACATGGCTCATAATTTTCGTCTCCACTGCATCACCACTTTTGCAGCACTCATGAAGAAGGGTCCCATCCTAGAACAAGCCCTTGTTGCTAAAGGGCAAATCAAGCTTTTCAATTCCGATAAAGAGAAATCCTCTGGGGATAAACCTTGATATTGGAATAAAAATAAAAATGTTGTCAATGATGGTGTCACTGACACCAAACATGTTCAAGTGCCCACCACCTCATAGAAATATCCTCCTCAGCAGCAACAATCAGTCCCAAACGCTATAACGGTGCCCTAAGGAGCACCTCGGTAATAGTCAAACCAAAACAACCAAGGGGGGAATAAACGATAATTTACTCAATTGGTAGAACCCCTTAGCATCATGTTCAACAAAATTCTGCAAGCTAACTACCCCATTACTTATCCTGTCACCAAGCCCCTCAATGAGTCCAAGCCCAAGCCAACTTGGTTCAAAGAGAACGAGTACTATGAGTTCCACAAGATCAAAGGGCACACATTGGATAAGTGTCAAGGACTAAAAACTTACATTCAAAGTCTAATTGATCGGGGTGAAATTCATGTAGATGTTAACACAACATCTTCACCCAATGCTCAACTCCAAATATACCAAAATGCTTTTCCTAAACACAATCAGGGTCCCAATACATCCAATTCTAATCCTGGCCCTAGTAGCAACAACAACAATAATCAAAATAACAGCACAAATAATATCAGCAATAAAAATATGTCATACAATTACCAAGTTCTGGTCACATACGTCGAACAAGTGGAGCCATGTGTATCCATGATACATGTCAAAGGAAAAGATCCACAATTTGTTGTTACCACCCGTCGAACCCGCATCCTTCATCCACCCAGCCACCATCCGTCAGTTCACAATACAACATCCTTGACCACTTGGGCAAGACTTCAACTCAAATTTCTATCCTAGATTTACTTAGGTCTTCCACCGTGCATCAGGACATCTTGAACAAAGCCTTACAAAACACCCAAGTCCCTGACAATATCGATCCCACACAGTTTCAAGCATTGGTAGGAAATTTTTCCACAACCTACCAATTAGGCTTCGGTCAAAAGGACATGCCATGCCTTGACTCAAGCCATAATTGTCCCCTTCACCTTGAGGTCGAGGTGAAAAGGGTATTGGTAGATAATGGTTTGGCCCTAAATCTTTGTACGTTAAAGTTTATTCAATAGGTAGGATACACCCAAGCTGACCTAAATAATCAGGTGATCACCATTAAGGCATATGACAATGCAGAAAGAGATTTTGAGGGCACGATTTGTCTTCCTATTCATGTGGGTCCCATTTTATAGTATACTATGTGTCAAGTTCTAGACCTAGAACTTCCATACAACATCCTCCTTAACTGTCCATGGATTCATTCTATGTAATCTGTCCCATCCACCTACCATCAATGTTTGAAGTTCCCATTTCAAGGCATGAAAGTCACCATACAGGTTGATCCTCAGCCTTTTGAATATTTTTGTGCCTTAGAATCTTCCTTTCCATATTCACATTACTTCCCTGGAGTCGAAATGGGGGCATCTCAAACATTTGATTTTCATCCATCCACCAATACACTAAACACCACATCATCCACTCCTTCATCCATGCCATCATCCACGCCATCATCCACACCTGGTTCCACCATCACCAATGTCTAGATCATCGAAAAGGGATGTGGTGAGTACAAAATGTATACCACACTAGACATGGCAACCATGCCACCCTCACCATGAACATATGGGAAACCATCTCCATTAGTTCCAAAAGAAGAAGAAAAGACACTCACACTCACTTCCAAAAACATGGGCTCAACAACATTCAACGATCTGGATTCCCTTCAAGATCAAATGGAAGCTGATATCAACCAATGGGTTTATAGAGAAGAACTTGAGCCACCACATCCCCTCATAGAATACTTCCAAAAATTTTATCCACGTGCTTCCAAGTTCATTAAAAAGTGCAATTACCAAGGCAGAGGTCTTAGTGTGGAAGAACAACGAAAATGCCAGCCCATTGAAGCAACTACCATCCGACCAAGAAATTTGGGCTTAGGTTATGATACTAAATAGAAAGATCCTGTGACATCCTCTAGCACTTCTAATAATGTTAGTGTCGACGATGGTTCCCTCAAAGACATACCATAGGAAGAATCCATCATACATGCGTACGATGATTTGGATCATGTTGACCTCCCTCCCATGTTTGAATGCCTATCTGTTTGTACCATAATCTTATCCCTCAAACATCTTGAACTCATAGA
This sequence comes from Sequoiadendron giganteum, assembly GCA_007115665.2. Lineage (NCBI taxonomy): Eukaryota > Viridiplantae > Streptophyta > Pinopsida > Cupressales > Cupressaceae > Sequoiadendron > Sequoiadendron giganteum. The sequence goes on from CM021102.1 coordinate 310,289,234, forward strand.
TTATGACCTACAAGGTACCACACCTCCCAACACATTTCCTTTAGTGGATCAATATGTGAATCTCATGGGATTGGGGGAAGATGAATGCCCTAGTCGCAAAAACGAAAAGAAACAAAATTGACAAGGGTCACCTAGTGAAAACCTCCCTGAGGCACTTTGTGACTTAGAAATAGTAAAAACAAAGGGCATATCTGATAGTGAAAACCTCGAAGATGCACTAGAAGATTGGTACGTTCATCTTCCCCTTTTTGGAACTCACTTATTTGGTCATTCATCTATCCTGATCGAAGACACATAAGCTATAAACTTGGGAATAGAAGAGAACCCCAAAATCACTTATATGGCTAAGGCACTATCAGAAGAAGAAAGTTCTACCATCATCAATCTCTTGAAATAAGGAATCATTAAATTTTCCTGGACATATTCAGATATGCCTAGCCTTAATCTAGCTTTGGTGGTACATCATCTGGATGTTCGTCCTGACGCAACGCCTGTTAAACAAAAGCTCAGAAAAATGCACCCTCAAGTAGCCCTCCTGGTGAAGAAAGAATTGGAAAAGTTGTTGGAAGCAAAGTTCATCTGACCGATTGACTACTCTAATTGGATATCTAATGTAGTTCCAGGTGCTAAACCTAGCGGAGACATCAAGATTTGTACAGACTTCTGAGATCTCAACAAAGCATGTCCAAAAGATGACTTCCCTCTACCAAACATTGATATGTTGGTTGACCTCATCGTAGGACATGAGATGATGTCCCTCATGGATGGTTTCTCTAGCTATAACCAAAACAAGATTTCCGCTGAGGACCAACACAAGACCACCTTCACAACACCCTAGGGTACATTCTACTACAATGTCATACCTTTCAGCCTTAAAAATGTGGGGGCAACATACTAGCAGGATATGATGGTTATCTTCCATGACCTTATCCACATAATCATGGAATACTATGTCGATGATCTCTTAGGAAAATCTATAACAAGGGAAGAGCACCCGGCCATCCTCAAAAAGATCTTTGATCGCCTGGAACAATATAAGTTACAACTCAATCCAAAGAAATGTGTGTTTGAGGTCACAACCGAGAAACTCCTGGTGTTCATTGTCTCCAGTAGAGGAATTGAAGTTGATCCCGCTAAGGTTAAGTCCATCATGGAAATGCCTCTGCCCATAATCTGAAGTAGCTATGAAGTTTACAAGGTAAGCTCCAGTCCATTTGTAGATTCATTGCTCAACTTGCCGATAAATTTCAATCATTCGCACACCTCCTCAAGAAATACATTGCATTCAAATGGAACCCACAATGCAAACTTGGTTTTGATCAGATTAAGGAATACTTGGCTCACCTGCCTATTCTCATGCCACCTATCCCAAGAAATCCCCTCCTCCTTTACATTTTGGCTACTTCCATAGCATTGGGGGAATTATTGGTATAGCATGATGAATCCTCCAAAGAACAAGCAATTTACTATATCAGCAGGACTTTGGTCAGTTATGAGCTCCATTATTCTCCAATGGAAAAGGCCTGCCTAGCCATCATCTTTACCTCCGAGAAACTCAGACATTGCATGCTTAGTCATCTATTTAAGCTCATCTCCAAATTTGATCCCCTAAAATATATGTTATCAAGAATAACATTGACAGGTTGTATGGCTAAATGGGTCATGCTACTCAGCAAATTTGACATAGAGTATGTCGACCACAAAGCAATCAAAGGCTAGGTTATTGTGGATCAATTAGTAGATGCTCCACTAGTTGATGCCTATCCTTTATAGACAGAGTTTCCAAATGAAGGAGTCTTTGCAGTGTTGAAAGCCACCACATGGACATTGTATTTTGATGGGTCCCACACTAACAATGGATCGGGAGCAGGAGTATTACTTGTCACCCCTCAAGGTGACTATATACCCAAATCATTCAGACTATCTTTTCCCTGCAACAACAATATTGTTGAGTATGAGGCTCTCCTCACAGGCCTTAAGATTTTCATTCAATGGTGTATCTCACACTTGCACATCTTCAATGACTCTCAATTGGTGATTAAACAAGTCAATGATGAATTCCTCACAAAATATTACAAGCTATTACCCTACAAATGCATGGTGGATGACTTCAAGAAATATTTCATCTCCATCCAGTTCGAACAAATCCCCCAGATACAGAATAAAGCTACTGATGCCATGGCCACTATTGGTTCCCTTCTGGATATGCCCAAAGATCGTACCGAATGTGAGTTCCTAGTATAACAACTGCTAATCCCCGCATACGACATCCCTAAGAGAAAAATGGTATGTGACATTGTAGGTCCTAAATCCCCTTGGTACCAGGACATTTACACCTATCTTCATGATAACACCCTACCATATGATCTCACAAGAAACCAACGTAAATCATTTATCCAATGCACTGCCCGCTACACCATCATCGATGATACACTTTATCGACATGGGTATGATGGAACTCTCCTTTGGTGTTTAGACGAAACCAAAGCTCGCACCGCATTAGCAGAAGTGCATAGTGGTATTTGTCGGGCCCATTCTAATGGTATGGCCTTAGCCAAAAGGATTCTTAGAGTAGGGTATTACTGGCCTACAATGGAACATGATGCTTGCGATTTTGTCAAAAAGTTTCTTCCCTATTAGCAAGATGCAGATTTGATCCATGCCTTGGCACAAGAGTTACAACCTATCACGACACCTTGGTCGTTTTCATAATGGGGTTTTGATTTGGTTGGCAAGATCTACCCTCCATCCTCTGATGGTCACACCTTCATTATCATAGCCACTGAATACTTCACCAAGTTGGTGGAAGCCATACCACTCACTCAAATCACTGATGTTCATATCTCTAAGTTCATCCTCTACCATATCCTCTACAGGTATGGAATCCCCTCCACCATCATCAACGACAATGGAAATCCATTCAAGAATAAGTGCATGAAATTCCTCTATGAAACATATCATATCCAACATCACTAGTCTACCCCCTATTACCTCCAGGGTAATGGACAAGTAGAGGCAACCAATAAAACATTAATTAAAATCATTAAGAAGAAGGTCAATAGCATTGGTCGGGATTGGCACGTCCATCTCCACCCTACCCTTTGGGCCTATTGCATGTCCATCCGCACCCCTATCGGCGCTACTCCATACTCCCTTGTCTATGGTGCCAAATCCATCTTTCCAATCGAAGTTGAAATCCCCTCCCTCCAAATATCACTCAAGAATCTGATCATTGACGAAGACACCTGAGTGACACGACTCGCACAATTGAAATTGCTAGATGAAAAATGGGTCAACACTTATAACCATCTACAAGCCTATCAGTATTGGCTCAAAATAAGTTACAATAAGAAAGTTTTCCCTCATCAATTCAATGTTGGCAACTTAGCTCTCAAAGAAAATTAGCGAAATCAGCAAGATCGAGATAAGAAGGGTAAGTTTGAAGCTAATTGGTTAGGCCCTTATGTCATCACCACCAAATATGGTTCTGGAGCATGTAGGCTATCTACCCCTAAAGGGGAGCCCCTAGAAGAACCCATCAACATCATGCATCTGAAGAAATTCTATACTTAGGTTAGCTGGGGTATCCTTCTTGGTAAAATCTCAAAAAATATTAAAAAAAAGTAAAAAATTATCAAAATCCAAAATAATAAAAAAACTCAAACAATAGTAAAGAGAAATAATTCATCCTATGGTGAAAACCACCCTTGTGTGATGCCTTGGATATGTAAAATTGGTGAAAACCTGGAAATAGGCACCTTTTGTATAGGGCTTAATCATTATCTATGTCATGTCCTAGTTACTTTATGCTTTATCCATCTAGATCTCAATAACCCTATCATCCTATCATATCCTCTCATCCACTTGCATCCCTTGGTCACTTGGTATATTTTTGGTTGAATATTGGATGAACATCATCCACTATCTAAGATCTTGAGCTTCTATCCTAATCTGAGCTTGTGTGTCACCTCAACACTTTGGTCATCTCCATCTAGGATCATTCATCGTGTTTATCTCCATCTAGACCCCATCCAGTCTTTGGTGAACTACGTTTCCCCTACGCTTTCACGTAGGCAAGGCTGATCGTTTGATCCACCCCGGGGCTTTGTTTTGTCTGTCCCTGTCGTCTATCCATCCTTGGTGAACTACGTTGCCCCTGCGCTTTCACATAGGCAAGGCCGATCACTTGATCTGTCCCTGGGGCACTCTGTCCTCCATCATCTGTCACCATTTGTCCATTTTTCGATCTTAACCAGTCTTTTTTGAACTACGCTACCCCTGCGCTTGTACGTAGGCAAGGCTGATCATTTGATCCACCCCCGAGGCTTTTCTTTGCTTCTCTTTTCTTACTCTTTTTTGGTCAGTCTGTATGATCATTGCCTCCCATCATTTGTCTTCATCATCCTCTTTCCGCTTTTATCATGATTTTTCCCAGAATTACGAGGGCTTTGCGCTTTCACGTAGGTAAGGTTTATCTTTGATCAACCCCCGAGTCCTTAGGTCTTTAGGATGAGTCATTCTTGCATCGTGTGGTCAAGGTATGTGCTTATCTTTTTGGTACCTCACAAATGGAATCCATTTGTATTACAAGATCTAATCAGTTTTTGAGTATCTTGCATCATTAATCAATCTTTTAGTTTAGCACCCATCTTTGGTCTCAACAGGATGTATCCTTCCTGACAGACCGCATCAACCCCATCCATCATCTTGATCCTATGGCAAAGGATGTTTTGAAATTGATTGCAATCTTTTGATGCTTTTGGATTTTATTTATCATTTGAGCGCCCTATCATCGCTCATCAAGGCTGTCATAATCTTTCATATTATGATGTGTTTTGACTAGTTTACATAGGGGCATATCTTGTTTTTCTTTTGTTTGTTGTTTTCCCGGTTGTCCCACGTCATACCCACCAAGACCCCTGAGGTCTTGCATTATGATGGGACATCCTTTTGTGCTTGTGGTTATCCCAATATCTGGCCTGACCAAAGTCATCATGACTTTGGGGTATTGGGATAGCCTTCTTGTTTGTTGTGTTTTTTTATGCATTAGACACTAATCCGCCTTGGTTCTACATACCATGGTACCAGGTGTCTTATTCTATAGAAAAAATTAGTGCTCCGAAGATGATAACTTTCATTTCATTTCCTCTCCCATTGCATTCATGTATCCTTCCTCCCTTCTTCTCCCCTGACTTAGGATTTTGGATTGTGCAAATGATGATTTCCTCCACCTTTCTCCTTTCTTCTTGGGAGTCCTATGGTTCTTGAAAAGTGTGATCACACACCCAATGCCCGCTTCACTTTCATCATTATGTGGGTCCCTATTTACATCTAAGATCACATTGCATAATAGCATTCTCATTTTAAGTTCCTTATATTGCATTACATTTTGAGTTGTGTAGGTTAATTTTCATTAATTATTCTACACATCTTAACATTCATTCATTAGCGTATCCATTTTGATTCATATCATTAGGTCCCTTACCACATCCATCGTACACACTAACTATACACATTCACCATCATGCATGTCATAAATAAACCATCCACCATAACAATAATCATAACATCCACAAAATCATATTCATTAGACATCATGCATTCATAATTACCCATCTCATTTTACATATCACATCATCCATCGCCTCCTGCATCATAGAACTTAGACATCATAAACATAGAAATAATCATCAAAATCACATCTTGCATTATAGACGCATCATAATCATACATCCATCTAGGCATAAACATACATCCATATAGATAAACATACACATATGCATAAATAAATCATCCATCACATAAGCATCATATAGTGTCAATAAGGGCTCTCACATATCATATCCCAAATCCAAAAAATACAATATCCATCATCACATCCATAATAATTTCCATCATAATCACAACTACATATATACCATTTGTCACCAAAAATAAAGTACAAGTACATGGCTATGGATATACTCTGATTTGTGCTACTCTGTACTATATCCCATCTTCCACCTGTAAATGGTCGGGATCCTATCTGTTTGGTCTGAACCATGAGCTGCCCACATTTCATCTCTATGGTGACTCGGGCAATGGCCCTCTGTGGGTGGGGATGGGGGGTCATCTGAGAACCACTGAATCCTAAAGCCTATGTCCCTAGTGTCTGGGATGGTGCGGGCATCTAAGGAGCCCGTCGCTCAAAGTGAAACGTGCGTTGTGACAAATCTGGAACCGCCTGTTGATAAGAGATCATCTTGAAGGATGCCTCTCTCATATACTCATTTCTCTCCATCGCATGACCCCAAAGAATGTTCCACTTCTACCTATATATGTCCTGATATTAGATAAGGACTCTCCTCTCCTCTTCCCATGACCCATGTGTCTGCCCCTATGTTGCACCTCTCTCCATAACCTGTCTTTGTACCATTGTTGCATCCCTCTCCTCCTATAGTGCTTGCATCTGTGTCTAAAAGGCCTCCCTCTCTACATCCATCCCTTGCACCTAAATCCTCATAATCTCCTCCCTCTCCTACATCTATGTCTGCAAGGTCTCCCTCTCTGACTCCATCGCCTGTACACAATCCCTCATGGTCTCCTCTCTCTCCTGCATCAATCCCATATCTCCCATTATCTCCTCTGCCACCTCCACTCTCTCCCAAAGCTCATCTCGCTCTTGTCTCAACTCCCTCTACTCTCTCAGTAGTCCCCCTACCTACCTCCTCAAGTCCTCCATATATCTCTTTTCCCTTGTCGATATCTGCTCTGACCCTCCTCCAGCCTCTTGCTGACCCCCTAGCTGCAGTATCGCTACAATAGCCTCTAGTTGGTCCCTCTCCCATCTTGTTGAATATCTTGCCTCGTGCTCCCTCACCACCTCCCCCTCCAAATGGGTCACCTCTTCCTATACTTTTTCTTGGTCCCTAATCATCCTATCTAGCTCATTGCATAAGACATCTCTCGCCCTCTCTGCATCTTGTACCTATGAAGTCAAGTGGTCCACAATAAAGCCATACTCCCTCTATCCTATGGCCTCTAATCTGATCACCTCTGCCTGAAGCCTTCTCCTCTCAATCATGAGTCTGATAGCCTCTTCCTCCAGTCTCCTCCTCATTGCCTTTGATTCTTTCAGCCTCTGCTCGGTGATATGTAATCTTGCCTCTGCTCCTCTCAATCGTGTGACCAGATCCTCTACCTCTAGTGACATCATCGTCATGGGAGGAATATCATGTATCTCTGTATCCATCATCCCTGCTCCACCCTCATCCCTTATATCCATCACCTTCGCTCCCCCCTCATCCCTCTCCATCCCCTCAGCATCCTGTCTCTTCTCCTCGAGTTGGCCCTGAGCCCTCCGTCTCCTCCTCCTCCTACCCGATCTTCGTTGACCTCCCACCAGTTCCTCCCTCTATCCCCCTACTCTACCTACCTCTGGTAGTGCCTACTATCCACCTAATCTACCTACCTTTGGCACCCCCTATTGTCCACCTACCCTAGCTACCTCTGGTACTCTCTCCTGGTACGCTGCTACTCTAACTACTCTCTGTACTCTCCTTTATCGTGCTCCTGCTCCAGTTGCTCCTCTACTCCTGCTCGAGTTGTCTGGGGCCCATCTTCCTGCCATCTCCTCCCCCCTCCCATTACTCTGACCTCATCCCTCTCTTTGAATCCTACTACCTCTATGATCACCCCATGGTCGCTCCCGTGTGATCCATCTGAACATCTCACAGGCACTTGGGATATCCTGCACCAGCCCATACTACCTCATCACCCAATCTGACCTGTGTGACTCTATTGTCTGAGGCTCTCTCCCAATTAAATAGCAACGCATCATGAAATAATCCCTATGTCTCACCTTCTCCATCCTCCATCCCCTAAATCATCATGTCATATATGGCCTCCACACTATATCCTCCTCCTCTAGATCATCAAACAATCTCCTCCACCTCTCTAAGTCTCCTACCCCCCCGATACCGCAACACCCACCCATCCTCGGCATCATACCACTAAGCTACAAGCACTACCTCATTTTCTCGACCCTCTCTCACCACATTCAGCCTAGCCACACTCATATGCTCCCAATCCCACACCTACGGCAACATCACCTGACATACGCTAACTGCCCCTCAATAACAAATCACATGCATGTCTCTGTGTAGTTGTGCCAAGACGCATGGACCCCATGCAAACTGTCCCTCCCTCCCCTCGATGATATGTCAGATGACCTCCATATAGCTAAGGTTGCAACGTCTCCCACTCTTATTTGGTATGAGTATACCTTTAATCGGCCTACATAGGTACAACGGTAGTGGTGGTACTCTCAGCCCTAAGCATCTATCCACGTCCAAGCCATTCTTCTTACCGATAGGTCCTCTTGCCCGAACAGGACCCACATGGTCTGATCCAGATCCTCTCCCTCTGATCTCAGCTCACTCACTAGCCACCCTGCTATAGGTAATCTCAAAATCTTCCAGACATCCTCTAGTGTCATGGTCATCTCTCTTATCGGGAGATGGAATATCAACGTCATTGAATCCCAGCGCTCGATCAAGGCTGTTAGCATTGCCCAATTTGCCTTGATGGATGGATACCCTAAGAAATGTAGCAGACCTGCCTCCACCAAACATTGATGGTCCACTTTAGTCATCACTCATTGGGTCGCTATGAGCACCTCTGATCTCCTCTCCCACGTCTGCAAAGTATCGAACCTCTATAGTCAAGCCATATAATCTGTCAATTACCACGTCATTTCCTTTACTTCTTGCCCAGCCCCAAACACCTTTCTCACTCCCATTTTCCTCTATCTATTTATGTCTTGGCCCAAGGTACCTTTTCATCCTAACTAACTCTCTCATCTGACAAAAATCTTCCTCACCTTTTCTCTCCATCTTTACCCTCAGCGACCACGCCCTCTCTGGGTGAAACACCCCTTCTCCACATCTTTTATTTTTTAAGTTCTTTATCTTTTTTTCATCCTTGATGGGTGTGGCCAACCCTTTTTCAGGGTGTGACCACCCCTTTCTTCTGGGCATCGCTGCCCATTGGGCGAGGTCGCCCCTTCGTGGGGTGTCGTCGCCCATCAGGCAGGGCCACCCCTTCCTGAGGCGTCGCTGCCTATCGAGCGGGGTTGCCCCTTCAAGGGATGTTGTCACCCCTTAGGCGGGGTCACCCCTATTAGGGGCATCACCAATCGACGGGATAGGGTCGCCCCCGTCCGGGGCACCGCTGCCCATAGAGGGATCGCCCCTATTTGGGGCGTCGTCGCCCTGCTGGGCGGGGTTGCCCCTATCCATGGCGCTGCCACCTAGCAGGGTGGGGCCACCCCTATCTGGGGTGCAACCACGCTGACTAGGGTGTGACTGCCCCTCTTGGGCATGATAGCGCTTCTGTGGGGTGTGTCCCCCCCCTCATGCTATACATTAAATTGAAACATCCTCTCAATTTATTGATTTATTTGACCATATGATGCCCAATAGGAGATGGTCTTAAACGGGGATGTGACATTATTGTCTTCATGATCATGTTGATTCAGTTGTCTTAGTAGTGTGTGAAGAAAGGTCGGCCATATTAAAGTCGGGTGACGACACCCCTATCCATGGCACTGTCGCCTAGCAGGGTGGGGCCGCCCCTATCTGGGGCGCGACCGCGCTGATTGGGGTGTGACCGCCCCTCTTGGGCATGATCGCCCTTCTGTGGGGTGCATCCCCCCTTCCATAGGGCGTGCCACCCATTCCCAGATGGGGACACCCATTTTTTGGGAATGGTCGCCTCTGTATGAGGCAACTTGGGAAAAATTCCTCAACTAAATCTTCTTTTTTTCTCCCTAATCCCTTGTCTTTCCACCCCATCCTTAATAGACATTTCTCCCAACCTGCCAACGAAATCAAATTTTGTTTCCTACCCATTTTCCTATTCTACCCCGAAATCAAAACCCATGTTTTTAAAATTGCATTAAACTTAAAAATACATCTAGAAATGCTAAAATCACTGAGGGGGTTTTTGGACCTAACCTGGCGTGGGACGGTGCACTCGACGTAAAAACTCTACACTTTGTCCACACGGTGGATGATCTCATCATCATAATCATCTGGCATCGTCTCTCTCATTCTTCTCCTTCCTCTTCTCTCCTCTCTTTCTCAACTGACAGTTGTCACAATGAGGAATAGTAATTCTAAAATTACTATCTATAACCTTCCCCCTCTTTTTAAATTTAGGGAATTTTTTCCCTCTATTTAATTTTATTTTCCTCCAATTAATCCTCAAACTTTCACGGGCCACCATTCACACCCCCTGTGTCAGATTGACTCCATTCAAAAGGAAAACCTACCTGATTTTTTGAGCTCTATCCAACCTTACCCTTTGTTTCTTCATATTGAGAAGTCCCTTGGGGCCCCTTTGTCTTCCCCTACTGCCCTTTTGAGGGGGCATACCTTACCATACTCACTGTACCCTATTCTTGGCCTTTCCCCTGCATGATTGGGGCAGCCCCTGTCACTCCCTTCCATTTGAGAAGCTCATGCAACCTATCCCATATTGGGGCATCTTTCTTCCAATCACTTCCTCTATAAAGTCATCTACATTTTATTTTTCTTCGAAACACTATTATTCTAACAATATTTCAAAAAGTGGAAAAATGTAGACACCTAAATTTGACCCTTTACACAAGGTCAAATTTATCCCTTTCATTAATCTGCTTCATTCCCTTCATCAAACGTTGATTAATTTATTTATTTAATTAATGTTCCCCTTTCCCCTAATGTTCCTAAGGTATTTAATTAAAATAATTGAATACTTTACACATTGGCCCACTTCATCTCTAAATTAAATAAATGCAATAAATTTATTTAATTTACTCAATTATCCTTTTCTATTTTTAATTCATTATTTCTCTCTCATTGTCCCATCCTCCATAACCCCTTCACTAAACTAGATTAATTTAATTAATCCTTAAATTAAAATTTGCATATCCTTAATTAAGATTAATGTCGCATCATCCAAATCTAGCCACTTGCCTCTAATTGTCATTAATTAGCCTAATCACCTATTTGCACAATCCAAATCCTAATCACTTACCCTTTCTAGCATGTCCTTGAATCAACCTTTCTTGGTACTTACCTTTTTTGGGTTGACCTATTCCCCGTGTGAATTCAAAATTCACACTTATTCCCCCCATGCATTTGTCTTCCCCATGACACCTCATGTGTCACATCGTACCCAAAGGACAAAGACCTCTTTTAGAGGAATCTTGTTTTACCCCTTGGTCTCTTCCAAAAATTGAATTAAAAATTCACTTTTATTCCTCCAAGGCCATCTTCAATCCCCATGTTGACAAGGGATGACTTTCTAAAAGTCATCACTTGTCACTTTCAGCCCCACTTGGGGACAAGGGATAACATTTTTGGGAAATCCTCTCCCATCCCAAGGTACTTGCAAGTACCTTGGGACCACATCACCCTATCCATGTCATTTGTACCATTTCCATCTCACCTTGTCCTTTGGACACTTCACCTGCCACATGTCAATATGTGAGGGCTTGTGAGTCCTCAACTCACCATAGCCCTCCATCTTGGCCATGGTGGCTCAATCTTGACTGTTGAATTCTCTACATAATTCAAATTCTTCTATAAATATCCCCCCTCTTACATGCTCTAGAGGACCTTATGCATTTTGTAAGAGACTTATGATCTTAAGCCATTTGAGCCTTCAAACTTTTATCACATACTTTTTTCATTCAATCCTCATCCATCTTAGTCATTTGCATCCTCATTTGTATTTCAATCACTTTGCATCACATTGTCATCTAAAGAGCACACATCTAAGTGAAATCAAGGGCCAACCAAGGGATCAACACGAAGAAAAGATATAATCGTTTGTTTGTCTTTATCTTCCTTTTTGTTTGTGTTAATGTAGCCCAATCTTGAGGTGTTATGTGTCTTAGACTTATCTTGCATTTTACTTTATTTTGCATCATTAGATAGGTGTATTTCTCCTGTTCACAAGAAGTATCAAGCGTGTTCTTCAATACCGAGGTCTTGTAGGAAGGAGTTTTATCTAGGTCAAGTCTAGGGTCAAAATTAATCATTCTCATCCATCTCTCAACCATCAAAATCAAACATCATCTCAACAATAAACTCTTGGAAACTTTGAAAACATCACTTATGCTAGACTTTTGGAAAACCAAAATCATCTTGTTTGGTTAGATATGTGTAGATGAATCCTTCTCCACATATTTGATGAAATTATCCAATCTTTGTGAACAATTTTACCTCTTGATAAAATCCAACATCTTGAGGTCTAGGAGTTCATTATCCAAAATCATCTTGTTTGACTAGGGGTGTCTTGATGAATCCTTCTTTACACACCTAGTCAAATAATCATCTTGTGTACAAATTCACTCTAGGACAACATCCAACCTCTTAGAGTTAACAAGTTCACTATCCAAATCAATCGAAATCCAATCAAAGAAAGTCCTAAATTTTAGCATCTCCCTCAAATTTTCTCAAGGGTTTCATCACCTGCATCATCCATCTTCCATTTATCTCATCCTCATGATCACTTTGATCATTAAATTATCCTAGTTCTTCTTTTTTTGTGCCTAAAGTTAGATCAATTGATCCCTATTTTATGGTGCAAACAAGATCGCAACAAAAGAAGAATATGGAAATCAACAAGGAAACATCAACTTCAAGTGATCTAAGTCAAACCGCTCCCAAAATGAATCCTGTTAGATCAAGCAACTTCTCCCTACCATCACTAAATCCTCAAGAGGAGGGTCAAGTAGAGGACATCACTAACAGTGTCTTAGGGATGACACAGGATGAAATCCTTGAGATGGTGCAAAATCTCAAAAATCATTGAATTGTCAATGCTATGATGAAGTTATATCCTTCCCAATACATGCTTGAGTTAGCAAAAGAAGGGGGTAAACTCCCTTCTGACTATGACATAAGCAATATTATGGAAGAACCTCTTGGGATCATGCCCTCAACCTCATCCATGGATCCATTTCAAGGCATCACTCAAGACATCCCACAAATCATATCATCTATCGCTCTAACCCCACCAATTGTTAATAAGGGAAGCTCATTAGTTCATGCACTTCAAACACATCCCCTTGTGAGCAACCGAGATTTAAATACAAACACCAAACTAGATCAATCTATCCTGGTAAATCCATTGCACCCATATATTCCACTCACATTTCAGGATCCCACCAATCCAACCTCTTTTCATGCAGTATTAGTTTATCCTCTAGACACACAAACCCCTATCCCTACCTCACAAGGAGAAGGTGATTTGTTTGGAGCAGGGGGAATCTTCAATCCCTCATCATCACTTCAAGGGAATGCATCACCCTTCTTTCTACCATTTCCACCTCTACCACTTATATCTACATCACCCCTTGGGTTGGGTCTTCCCCCTTTACCCACCATCAATCAACCAAATCAAAGCAACCCTCCCATCATAAGCATCACACCAAATCCTCTCATCTTGCCATCGATATTACAACAACAGATGGAAACCATCCAAGCAACTCCAACAATCAACAGCTCAAGCCGCACAAGCTACTCAAGTTGCACAAGCAGTCCAACAAGCACATGCTCAAGCTCAAGCTCAATATCAAGCTCAACAAGCATAAGTGAAATCCCAATACCAAGCACAATTGCAAGCAGCCCAGCAAGAAGCATATCAAAAATCCTTGCAAGATTATCAAGCACAATAGCAAGAGGCTCAACAACAAGCTTTGTTGGCATAGCAACAGCATGACCAGCAACAAGCATTGTTGGCTCAACAGCAAATGCAGGAATTACTCGCTTAGAAAAGCTTGCAAAAAATTCCCACCAACATTCCACCCGTCAATCCAACACCTCAAAACATGTTTACTCCACCTCCTGATCCACAAAACGATGTGATGGCACAAATCAAACTGCTCTCATAGCAGGTGCTTGATTTTCAATAAGGAAAAAAACAAGGGCACCCATCAATTTGTGTCCCTATCCTTTTGACAAGAGCCTTGCAATGGTACCATTCCCTAAGGGATTTGAAATCCCTAAATTTGATAAATATCGTGAGATAGGAAACCCTGAAGATCACGTCAGGGAATTCCAAGTACATTGCATGGAAGTCGCTTACAATGATACATATTTGATGCAACTATTTTCTCAAAGCGTGGTTGGCCCTACCATGGAGTGGTTCTCTCATCTGCCTACAGGCATCAGAACATTCCAAGAAATCATAGACGCATTCCTCAAAAATTATGCATTCAACATGGGCACAGATGTTAGTCTTAAGGAATTATCAGTGCTCAAGCAGGGAAATAGGGAATCACTCGCCTCATTCCTACAATGATGGTGATCCAAGGCCAATTGGAGCAAGTGGACCATGCCAGAAGAGCAACAAATCTGCACTATCATTGCTAATCTGGACAAAAACTTGGCATTTTATCTAAAGATGCAATGCATCACCACATATGACCAATTGATTCCCAAGGCACTCAACATCGAAAGGGACCTTATTACACAAGGGAGAACACCTAAATATCCTAAACATCAAGATAGCCACCCATCCATAAGCTATAATGAGAAACCTCGCACATGGGTGAAAAATAGGAATGTTACCAATAATGGGGTGGTCAATGCCAAGGTTGTACTCAGTGCTCCAAAGCAGAATATCCAAACACATCATCAACCATAGAAAAATAATTGCAATAAGACGCAAGCCAATGTGGCAACCCAACAACCATCCCATAATCAAGTCAACAACCTCAATAATCAAGGAGGACCACCTCCACAAAACTGATATCCCCCCAAGAGGAAATTCACAGCACTTGGGGAATCGATCGAATCCATCATGAAGAAGTTGGTTAATGAGATCCTCATCAAAATCCCCTTATGATAATTAACAAGAGCCCTAGGTGAAACCACCCTGGTACAATGAAATTTTCCTCTATGATTATCATAAGCTCAACAGGCATACGACTGCCAATTGCATGAAGTTGAAAACTATCATCCAAGACCTAATCGATGAAAAAATCATAAATGTTGAGCAACCAGCTGGCAATCAAGATCTGAAAATATACACGAATCTGATGCCCGACCACAATTAGGGAAATGATAAAGGTAAGCAAAAGTTTGGCAAAGTGAACCATGTATACGAAGGCGTTGTCACATGCCTTGATGAAATGGTCATTGTTGTCAGTATCAAGGGAGCCAACACTGATTGTGGAGCCACCACACGTGGTGGAAAGGTCACCATTTTCAGGGCATCATAGCCATCTAGGACCCCCATCTCAAAATAGAAATCCATTCCTAATGGTTACAACATCCTTAACCATTTAAAAAGAACCCCTACTCAAATCTCCATCATGGAGTTACTGAAGATTTCAGTTGCCCACAAAGATATCCTTGAGGAAGCATTCGCTTCATCTACCATCTTTTCCAACCTTGATATGGAGCAATTCCAAGCTATGGTCCATAACATCATCACTCAAAATCTCCTTGCGTTCTCTATTCAGGATTTCCCTGCCTAGCCATCTCACAACCTTGAATTATATCTTGAAGTCTTGAATCACAAAAATAAGGTCAAAAGGGTCTTGGTGGATGGGGTGCAGGCCTCAACATTTATTCAATAAAGCTTATAGGGAATCTGGGAATCTCTGAAGGCTCTATTGAAAATGGTAAGGGAATCACAATCAGGGCTTACGATGATCAAGAAAGAGTGTCTCAGGGCATTATTCAACTCCCTATTCAAGTAGGGCTAGTTGTTATGGAAACTATCTGTCAGGTGCTTGACCTTGACCTACCTTACAACATCCTCCTAAAGCACCCATGGATTCATGGGATGCAAGGAGTTGCATCGACCTTCCACCAATATTTCAAGTTTTCATACCAAAACCAAGAGATTACAATCCATGGTGATCCTAAACCCTTCGCCTACTACAAGAACCTTGAAGCCAAGTATTATAAAGTACCACAAGTCCCAAAGAATGATGAATTCCTATCAACTCCATACATAGATCCATCAACATAGCCTCCACTTCTAGGACAAAGACACCCTCTATCCCCTACATATCTGACATCAAGCTCATGATCCAAGATAATGGGTGTGGGGATTATAGGATGAAGAAGAATTCTTTTGTCATAGGAGAGTTACCTCAATCTCCTAGGTCACATGGACAACCCCAACTAGCTAAAACACCTTAATAAACTTTCAAGGTCAACCCTTCTAGATTCTAATGTTGGGGGATCTAAGTCAGGAGACAATAGATGAAAGGGACATTTCAAGCTCACTATACCAAGATGAAAGGCCCACACCTAATCTTCCCAAGGATGAAAGGAGAAAATGGTTACAAATGATGCTTGGTATGGGCTACAACATAAATGAAATTCTTGGGAGGAACAGCAATGGCTGACTGGAGCCTATCATTGTTGAGAAATGAATGAAAAATCTTGGCCTTGGATGTACCCCTCCAAGTGTAACCCTACATGGATGCAATCCCCTAGTTAATGTAGTTAGAACTCCCCCTCAACTAACAACAGCCGCCCTACGACTACTAGTATCCACAGGTCTTCCCTTAGATAATTTCACCTTTGACATAACCAATTTTTGTAGTAGTGATGACGAGGATACCATAAATAGCCTACCCATGCTTTTTGAAGACTCCTCCCTACTCATGATTAGCACCTTGGATTTTGAGTCAGACCACCAAACTCACAAAATAAATCTAGTCTACCCCCAATTCATCGATTATGACCAACGAGGACCACCAATTTTGGACACGTTTGAAAATGATGAGGCACTCTCAGAATTCATGGGATTATGGTATACAGTACCATACGAAGATCATAAGGCTAGGTTTGGCATCACACTGGACACTCAAGCCTATTACGGGGAGATGATTGAATCCTTCAGTCACAAAAGTGAGAAATTAAGAATAATCTCAAGGTCCTTGAGTGAAAACCACATTGTGGCACTCTCTGACCATAAAATAGTAAAAATAAAGGATGCATCCAATGGTGAAAACCTCTTTGAGGCATTGGAGGATGAAGGATTCAATTTTCCCCTCACTGCACTTCATCAAGAAAAATCAATAGGCCTAGTAGAACAATGCAATCCCATCAACATGGGAATAGAGGAGCTACCGCACATAACTTTTTATGTTGAATCCCTTCCCATCGAAGAACAAGAACTCTTAGTTGTATTCCTGAAAGAAAGAAAGGTGAATTTTGCATGGACCTATGCTGACATGCCTGGGCTTCATCCAAAGGTAGTTATTCATCACTTGGTTGTATATCCTGAAGCAAAACTTGTTAGACAAAAATTGAGAAAGATGTATCCCCAAATAGCCTTGCTAGTCAAAATTGAATTGCAAAAACTCTTGGATGCCAGTTTCATACGCTCAATTGATTATCCAGAATGGGTGTCAAATCTTGTACCAATTTCAAATCCAAATGGGGGCATCTGCATCTGCACCGATTTCAAAGACCTGAAGAGAGCATGTCCCAAGGATGACTTTCCACTACCAAACACTGACATGATAGTGGATATGATGGTCGTACACAAGATTCTATCACTAATGGATAGGTTTTCAGGATATAACCAGATCATGATAGCAAAGGAGGACTAGCAAAAGATAGCATTCACATGTTCGTGGGGAACCTATTGCTAGAATATGATGTCGTTTGGGTTGAAGAATGCAGGAGAAACTTATCAAAGAGCCATGACATTAATCTTTCATGATATGATCCATAATACAGTGGAAGATTATGTGGATGACATATTGGCTAAATCAAGAAAAAAATGGGACCACATATCAGCTTTGAGTTCAATTTTTGATAGGTTGGAAAAGGACAAAGTCCACCTCAACCAAAAGAAGTGTGTCTTCGGAGTACAATTAGGTAAGCTCCTGGGGTATATCATGTCAATGAGAGGAATTGAGGTAGATCCCACAAAATTCAAGGTGGTCCTCGAAATGGAAGCACCCAGGACACTAAAGTAGCTAAGGGGTCTACAAAGCAGGCTCCAGTCTATCCATCTACTCCACAAGGGGGTAGCATATAAATGGGACAACAAATGTGACCAAGCATTCAGACAAATCAAGGAATACCTACTCACATTGCCAGTTCTAATACCACCAATTCCGGGAAAACCATTAATCCTATATATCTCAGCAACAACGGCAACTCTCGACACTCTCTTAGCCCAACATGATGAAAATGAAAGGGAAAGAGCAATATACTATATTAGAAGGACCATGATAGGACATGAGCTAAATTACACACCTATTGAGAAAGCATGTCTAGCACTCGTGTTTGTAGCTCAAAAGTTTAGACATTACATTTTGGCTCATCAAATCAAGCTAATCGCAAAAATAGACCCGCTCAAATACCTACTTTCCAAAGAAACTCTCACAGGACAGACATCCAAGTGGGTTATGATATCAATAAAGCATGACATTGAATATGTAGAGTGTAAGGCCATCAAAGGGCAAGTCATTGTAGACCAGCTGGCAGAAGCACTGATGTATGTCGATAATCCATTGGTATCAGAGTTCCCCAATGAATCCATCTTCAACATAAATGTAGCATACCACTGGAAAATGTACTTTGATGGATCACATACACAACATGGATCAGGCACTGGAATCTTCTTCATAATGCCACAAGGTGATTGCATATGCAAATCTTAAAAGTTTTCCTTTGCATGCACAAACATCATTGAATATGAGGCTCTCGTTATTGGATTAAGAATTGTTGCACAATGGCGAATCATGGAACTCAAGGTCTATGGATATTTTCATCTTATCATCAACCAATTCAATGGCGAATACCAAAAAAAGGATGACAAGATGACACCATAGAAGAAATAGGTGGAGAGCCTCAAAGAATCCTTTATTCATGTCACCTTTGAATAGATACCAAGAGCTAACAATAGAGCAGCAGACGCAATGGCTACAATCGGATCACTCTTGGAGATCCCACACAACATCCCAAAATAGGAATTCCTTGTAGACCAGCTTCTTGTACCAGCATTCAAGGTACCAGAGTCTGAATTCATGTGTGAAATCATTGGTCCCGGTGATCCTTGGTACCATGACATCTACACCTACTTGAGAATAGGAGTCTTGCCTGCTAACACAACCCTGAACCTTAAACGAGCCTTCATCAAGAAGTCAGCCTGCTTTGTCATCCTAGGAGAAACCCTCTACCATAGTAGCATCGAAGAGACCCTATTACGTTGCCTGAATAATGAGGAAGCCCTGACTACTTTAATTGAGTTACACAACAACATTTATGGTTCGCACTCGAGTGGTATGACTTTGGCTAAGAAACTATTGAGGATAGGATACTATTGGCTGACAATGGAAAGAGATACACATGACATTGTCAAAAGATGTTTGTAATGTCAGTAGCATGGGGACATAATCCATGCACTAGCTCAGGATCTTCATCCCATTGTTATACCTTGGCCCTTTTCATAATGGGGGCTCGATTTCATCGATAAAATCACCCCCACCTCATCCAATGGCCATAAATTCATCATCAGTGCCACAGAGTACTTTACGAATTGGGTTGAAGCCATTCCCATGACCTACATGATGGGAAAGTAGATATCTAAGTTCATCCTAAGCTACCTTATTTTCCAATATGGTGTCCCCCAAGCCATTATCTCAGATAATGGGACACCTTTCAAAAATTAGGATGTTCATGACCTTTGCCAAAAATTCAACAACCAACATCGCTTTTCCACTCTGTATTATCCCTAAGGCAATGGCCAAGTAGAAGCCACCAATAAAACCATCTTGAAAATCTTGAAGAAAATAGTCAATGATGTCGGTCGTGATTGGCATCTACAGCTAAATCCTACCTTATGGGCTTATTGCACAAGCATTCACATAGCAACAGGTGCCACACATTTCTCCCTGGTCTACGGATCAAAAGCCATCCTTCCCATTGAGATCGAGCTCCTGTCCCTAAGGATATCACTGAAAAACCTCATTTTAGATGAAGAATATTGGGTCTCACGGCTAAATGAGCTAGACCTATTAGATGAGTGGTGCATGGATGCCCTAAACCACTTGAAAGTCTAACAGAACCGCCTCAAGCAAAGCTACAACAAGAAAATTAGGAGGCAGACATTCCAAGTCGACGAGCTAGTACTGAAGGAGAATCAAAAAAATGTGCCAAATCCGAATAGCAAGGGAAAATTTGAGTCCAATTGGTTGGGACCCTTCATCATCACTATGAGCTACACTTCAGGGGCATATCAATTATCAACACCGGAAGGTGAACCTCTACAGGAGCCCATGAACAAATCCCATCTCAAAAAGTTTTATGCCTAAAATCTTTCAAGGTATAGAACCAAAAAATACAAAAAAAATTAGAAAATATACTAAAAAAATGGTCACCCTGATGAAAACCTGGTAAATAGGCGTCTTGGTGACAACAAAAAAATCAAAAAATATAAAAATCAAAAAAATGATTGAAAATAATAAAGAAAAAAATCGTCCTCTAGTGAAAACCACTTCGGTGGCGCTTTAGACAAGTACCTTGGTGAAAACCTAGCAAACAGGCACCAAGCGTAAATAAAGCACTCTCCATCCACCAATATCTTCGTGGCCTACTCACTTATCCATTACATCTTACCATTCATCCATCATTAATCTTCCATCCATCCATTCACGTCTGTACCATAGCTTGATCTTGTGTTCGTATCATGTTCCACCCTAGTACTACTTGGAACATTCCTAAGGCCAGTTTGTCTCGCCTATATCAAAGTAGTCTATTGCATCACACTGGGGGCATGTTCTTGTACTTGCATCGGATCGGATTCATTTATATTCTTGCGATCTTCCTTAAAATCAAAAATCCAAAAACATTCAAAAAAATCCTTCAAAAATCCAAAAAAACATCAGAAAATCAAAAACATCCAAATCATATCAAAATCCAAAACATGTCAAAATCTAAAAAGTCAAAAAATAGAGTCCTCTAACCAAACTATGTCATCTTTGAGCTTGAACATAGGCAAGGTTGATATTTGATCATCCCCTGAGACACCCTAGGTCAATCCTTTTAGGAGTCCATTATAATAAGTTGGCAATTCATCATTTGTTTATATCTTCATCTTATAAATTGGTCAAGTCGTCAGTCAAACTATGTGGTCTTTGCATGTATAACGTAGGAAAGGCTAATCTATTGATCAGCTCCCTAGACCCCTAGGATAGGTTTTTAAGTTAGACTCTTGGTCAAAATCTTGAAAAAATCCATTTTTTCTGAAAAACTCGAAAATCAAAACAACCTCAAAACATCTCAAAACATCTCAAAACACCAAAAATATCCAAATATTTGAAAAACCCAAAATGGTACATCCATCTCATTTCACTTTTACCCACAATAATCACCACTCATAATAAATCAATCATCATTTTCATCCTTTGGTAATTTAATCAGAAGCAAGTCTACCAGGTTCAAAAGTGAAAGCCTAATCGTCAAAGTTTCGAGTCTAGGTCAGTAAGTCAGCAAATTAGTCAATTGGAAATATCAATAGCTTATCATCCAAGCAATCTCATCATCACCTGATAACAACATGTCATAGGATGCATCCTTCCTACAATGGACATCAACATCAGACATCACCATAGTTTAGTCTTGGCTAACGGTATGAAGAACATTAGCTTCTTTGTTTACTTTATCTAGTCTTTTCAACTTATCTTATTTTGTGCTCATTCCAAGGACCTCTCGCTGATGCCTAATCAAAATGGTTTAGAGAGAAAGGAAAGGGACAACAATCATTATCTTTTATTTATTGTGCTTGTTGGATATTCTTGTAAAATAACTTGGTCATGTGTGCTTTGTTTAGTTTGTAGGGAAGGTCTTTTAGATATCTTGTTGACCACATAGGAAGGATTGCTTTTCTATGTTTTGGTATGAGATGTTTAGAGTGTCTGAACTACATCCTGAATAAGGTTTTGTATGTCAAGTGTGAATAGGAATATGTTGAGTCAAAGTCCATCACACTAGGTACAACACCATCTTGGTTCTTAATACATTGATGCATTGTACCTACGTGTGTTATCAAACATAAAAGAAATGGCCCTTTTAAAATCCCAACTCTTGGTTTCATTATCATCATCATCATAAAGTAAGCTTGTTGGATCTTCTTTCTTCTATATTCTTTCCATCTAACATGGTGTCATGACAGTTACTCAAAATTTTTACGAAAATACATCCACCAATCATTAGCATATTATGTAGGAAATATAGATATATTGCATTCCATTAGAATCATTATAGATATTATCAAGTAGGCATTATTAAGTTATGCATTACATAGATTAGTATAGATTTCATCATTATCATTTCCATTTTCATTATCATTTACATTTCATAAAGCATCATCTCATAAATCATCTCACATAACAAAGTTCATTACATCGTTTTCATCACATAATCATCATAAAACATTACATCATAGATCACCTTGCATTATCATTTCATAACAAATCATTCATTACATAGTGTCGCATATTGCATACCATCTCATAAGGATCACCATCTCATAATCATATACATTACATATTTTCATATCATTGAAACATTAGATCATAACATAACATCGCATTCATCATAGGAATCATTGCATTACATCGTTACATGTCATAAATACCATTTATCATCTCATAAGGACATAACATGGGAATTTCATACATCATTCATAAATATCATAACATTTCATATCACCGCCTGCATATCATTGCATACATGTCATAAATACATCACATAATTCATTTAGGATATAATATAGAAAACCATTTTGCATATCATGATTGCATCCATACATTGTTACCATAAAATACATAAAAAATGTACAAAAAGAAATGTGTCTATAATCACTGCATCATATCATAACACATAGGAAATTAAATGCATCCATCACAAATAAAATAAGACATCCCATAAATCGAATCATCTCATACATATATAAACATGAGTAATTGTCAAGGTACAAAATCAAGATCAAATGTGTATGGTACAAAAAGGGGCAATAACAAATCAGAGCCCATGAATCAAAAAATATTTTTTGTGATCAAAGCATGAGGCTAGCCCTGTTGGCTAAACCCCTCACCCTCCTACCTCTTGGCATGATCCTTGGGAGGCCTCATGCCTATCTGCTGTGAAAAGTCTGGCACCCAGCTTGCTGGTGGCTCTACTTGCCTATAGTGTTGTTGATAGTACTCTACCTCTCTGACTACCTCCTGGTATGCCCATAGGGATACTGTCCTACCCTGGAATGAGGAGGCCATACTCTCAAGCTATCTCCTCTAGCCTATCTCCTGGTCTCTCTCATACTTGTCTTGATCCCTCTTTGTCATAAGTGTTGTGACCTGTTGTCGAGCCTGATCCCTCTTAGTTGTCAAAACCTATACCTGAGCCTACAACTGTTGGATCAGGGCATCTCGGTGCTCTGGTTGTGGAGGCTGCTGCTGAGGGACCTCTCTCTCCCCATCTTTGGGTGGGGTCTATTGGGCTTGATCTCTAATTGGTGTTTTTTGTGCCTAGTCCCGGGGTGGTGTCTGATGTGGTTGGTGAGGAGGTGGTCCTCCTCCTCCTAGCGGCCCATCTCTGTCCCCATCCCCTCTACCTCCCTATCCCCATCCTCGACCCATTGACCTACCTCTTAGCCTTCATTTTGGAGGTGTCGCACCTGGAACTGTGAGCCTCAAGGGTGGCCTGAACCAATCTCTGTAAGCCTAGATGACCCCTGCATCACCCTGTCCCTGATCATATGGCCACGGCTTGGTCACTAACTACCAAAAGGATGCCACTGCCTCATATACAAGGATAAGTCTGCCCCATGCAGTCTCCCTCGTAGTACGAGCAAAGCTTGCCATGTACTAGTCATCAGGCCAGTCCTGTACATCTCTGAACTGCTTGGCCACCTGATCTAGTAGATATCTCTCAATCATGGTATGCTCTCTACGCTACATCAACCTATCTTGTCGAGCAAATAACAACTTTTGAACATCATCAAACCATGGACCCATACCAAGCAAGGACCTCCAAGTGAACTCTCTCATCTCATCAAGGACTCGACGTCAGTGGGTGATTCCACCTGCCCTTGTATGTGTAAATGTGATTTGGGCCCCACCATATCGCCAGATGATTGCATCATCTAACTCTAGAGCAACTGGTGTAACCTGAGGGTGGAGCATTGCAATGCACTCCCATGCCCAGACATGTAGCAATATGACACTGACCCCGATGCTATCTAGATAGGAAAAATCATGTAAATCTATGTACAGTGAGGCCAACATCACTAGACCCCATGCAAGGCACTCTTTCTGAAAGAGCATTTGCTCCCATGCCAACCCCCAACCCGGACTAAAATATCGGTCTTGTTGATCTGGTGCCACAAGACCTGATATGATAGCTACAACTATGAGTTTGAATTTGGTCATTGTGCCCTTGTACCTCTCTAAATCAATTTGGCCCTCTAAAAAGACAATCGCCTCAAGCTCCATAATCTCGTAATAGGCATCATTTTCGGTATCCACATCATATATGACCCTCTCTTTATGGATGGGTAATTGAAGGATACACCATACATCCACCAGTGTGATGGTAGCCTCTCCTGTGGGCAAGTGAAATGAGGATGTCTCACTATACCATCGCTTCACCAAGGCTATCATCATCCCTAAGTGAGTCCGAACAGGACATGCATAAGCAACATACCAAAGTCTAATAGCCCTAAGGTGCTCCTAAATCAGATCGTGTAAACCGACTAACTGACTTAGTACCTACAACCAGTGCTCCCGTGAGTGTAGTATCCCGAGGTCCTCATGTGCAAAGAAAGCCACAGCGTCAAGTTTAAAAAAAAATCAAGCCCTCGAACTAAGTTTTCGAAGTCCAAAAAGCAATTGCGGTGCAGTTTGCAAATTCTAAACTGCACCGCGGTAGCGCAGTTTGACCGCACTCCCAAGTCCTAAATTCCAAAGAGGCCCGCAACGACACTCTTCACACATGTGGCCGACTTAAGCCCAAAACCCTTATTTCTAAACTGTGGTGCGGCGGTGCTCTTCTCACATGCGGCACACTTTGAGGCCATGCAACACTAATTTTGCATTTGCAGCGGTGCTATATAGCACTGCTTGACTCAAATTTGACTTTGACCCTATTTATTGCATAAAAAAATTTGAAATCAGAAGTCAAGGAAGGGGTACATACCATGGGTTCTACACTGCCTGGCTATTGGTGCACTCGTACTCACTTTGACACATGCCAAGGAAGCAATCTTTGTGCCATCTCGATCAAGACTCAGAGTTCAAAATGCAAAAATCTTTAAAGGCTAAGTGTGAAAATGATTTGAAAATGACCCCTTAAGGTCTATTTAAGCCTAAAAATTAGGTTTTTTTGACCTAATTTAGCCATCCAGCTAAGGTTTTAAACCCCCTGATCCCATTTTTGTCTGACCAAGGGCCATTTTGCATCGTTTTTGGCATTTTAATGTGTTTTTTGGCATCCCAAAGACTTTCTGGACCCATCTAGCACCTTGTCCTCTTTTTTCTTGAGAACACCCAAAAATCCAAATTTTTGTCTGATCTCTCGAGGGTATACCAGCATAATTCTCCTCATCGAGGTAGCAGTGGGGCATCTAAAAAATTAGAAAAAATTTAAGCTTTGATCACAGTAGTTTATTCTTTAAACCAACGCAACAAGTGCATTGCTTCAAAGAGGGGCAAAATGTAGACATGGAAAATATACTGACATACTTAATCCAGGTTACTAACATCATTTCATCCTAAATCATCTTCTCAACTTGTCATCACTCTTTGTCCCTTAATTAAATAAATAATCATTTATCTGATTAAGTCATTCTCTCTTGCTAATTAAATAAATCAAAAATAGTTAATTAATCCTTTGATCTCTATTTAATTAAATAATTTATTTTATTTTATTAAGTCTCTAAAGTCAAATTATTAAATTAAATAAATTAAACCTTGTTTGATTTAATCTAACATCATCATCCCTCTTTAATTAAATAAATCAAATCCTTTGGTTAATTAAATCTAAATCACATTCTCATCTTTTTTATTTAAATCAACCCATAAATCTAAATCAATTTTGTCACATCACCTAATCCTCATTAAATTAATTAACCCTTGATTAATTTAATCCTAATCTCCAAATTTCTCTATATTTTTCCAATTGCACATGAAAATACATTTAATGGATTTAATAAATCCCTATTTTCTCTCAACATGACATCAAAAGGGAATATTCCTCCAAAAATTTGAAAATCCCTCCAAATGGATTTGTCCTTCCAACAAGAAATTCATTCCTCTTACATGTCCTTGTGCATTGAGCCAAGTGGCATTTAATTCATTCTTTTTCCCTCTTACATGTCATTTCACTATTTTCAAATTCCACCTAATATCATTTATAGTGTACAATCACCAAAATGTGCTCAAGCTTCCTCCATTCACATGTTGACAAGTGGCATTTGGCCATTGGTTGAAGATTACTACCACATTCATCCATTTTGCCTATTCTTCTCTCAATCTCATCTATAAATAAGAGGCTTTTTCCCTCATTTGATCATCCACTACTTGAGTAAACTCGTTATACTCAATTAAGCCCTCAAGCATATCTATTTTCATCCATTTTATCAAGATCTTAGCTAGGTTATGCAGATTTTTCATCATGGAGCTCAATTGAATCTTCATCAAAGTGCATCACTCATCAGCATTGCATCATAGGAGTTGGGAAAGGGTAATTTCCTACACACAAATTGGCACCAACTCCCCCATGGGATCAAGAGTTTGATTTACATTGAATAGGATTTAATCATTTTATTTGTGTTCTTCATTTATTTCTTGTTCTTTGCAATTTAAATGGATTTCATGGGGAATCTTGATTCTCACTTGCATTTGATCTAATAATGTGCTTGTTTGCTATGTTTGTGCAGGTCTAGGATTGTGGTTCACAATTAGCATTATTTCATTTGTTTTTTTTTCCTTTTTCTTAGTTCTTAATGTAGTCTTATCATTTCATACGATGCGTCTGTCGCTTTGTGGATGACATTGGGTGTAATGTCCTTCATGAATGTGATATCTCTTAGCATATTACATTCCTCTTTATGGCTTGATGTGACACACTGCATCCCCTAAGTTGTGAATCTTCTATTCTTTGATTGGTCCTCTCTTGGAGACATTAGACACAATTTTCCCTAAGTTAAAGACCTTGCATGAATTAAACAAGACTCCTTTGAACATTCTTTGCATGTTGCATTTTACATTTGCTATATGGCCACCTTGCATAACACAGCTTGCATGTTTGTGGTGCCATCCTCTTTATTCATGAGCTCCAAGCATACAAAGTTTTGCTTGCCTCATGAAGCTCGAAATTTCATTTTCTTTTGTGGTGCCTTATTAAAGTTATTAGGAGGTATAACTTTGGTATGGTTTGAGCGAAAATCCCAACTAATGGCATGACTTTCCCCATAGCCACTTGCATGTGTGTGTGTGCATACCAGCCATGAGTATATGTTTCTCACCTTTTTAGACCTTCTCACATGATGGACAACCATGAGTTTCGTTGCCTCAGAGTGAGTATACATCTTCTCAGACAAACAGCCCAGATCTGATCCACAACGTGCTAGACAAATGATTGAATCTTGATCTGACTATCTCTTTTCCTTTCCCTTTCATTCTTTTACATCACTTTCTTGTATGTTACTTTGTGCTAATGTTTGGTTTGCCATGAGATCTTGATCTTGGGGTCTTGATCATCCCTCTTGATTGTTTTCTTGTCGGCATGGGTGTATTTGGATCCCTCTTGATATGCATGTTTGGCTACTTTAGTGTGAGTTCGAAGCAAGTTCATCCTCTCACTAAAGTGGGGGCTAAATGTGTCACAATAAAATATATCCTTGGACATTTTTACGCTCATTTGGTCCTTTCTCATGGATTTTGGCTTTATTTTGCCTAGATTTATTGTTGTAATGTGGCCAACACATTCACATTAGGCCTTGAACTCTTATAAATCAATAAAAACTTTATGATGTCTTACAAAGGTGTTGTGAAGTGTTGTAACCCACTTTCACACTTTTCTAGGACCCTTTCATTACAATTCACTTAAATAACCTCTTTTTATCATTTACCAAGCCTTATTTCAAAGTGTTGTAAGGAGTTGTAACAAACTCTCACACTTTTCTAGGCTTGTCATCAACAACTTGACCCTTTCTTATGTTTAAATGGCCCCTTAATGCACTTACAGGTCATACTTAAAAGTGTCCTTGAGAAGAATCTCGTTAAACATCATTAAATGCACTTTAATTTCTAACACCCAATAAAATTTTCCTGGTGGGACCAAGTTGCCACTTGGGGCGACTTAGTCCCATCTAGCTAAAAAATCAAAATTATTTTATTTTTCTGGCAGGATATTATTCTCTAGACCTTGAGGTCGACCTGTGATGAGGTATTTTTGGGAATTAGGGAAAATAGTGTATAAATAAAGGTTTTTCCCCTCATTTTCAACCCTACCTCATGATCAAGCTATCTATCTCTCCAACAATTCATTCTTCAAGCATCCAAGTGTTCAAGCA
Source organism: Sequoiadendron giganteum (assembly GCA_007115665.2). Lineage (NCBI taxonomy): Eukaryota > Viridiplantae > Streptophyta > Pinopsida > Cupressales > Cupressaceae > Sequoiadendron > Sequoiadendron giganteum. The sequence goes on from CM021102.1 coordinate 310,317,821, forward strand.
TTCTAGGCATCATCAAGCATTCATCCATTGGCGCATCTACTTGCATATCTTCGTATTTCTATTTCAAGGGTTTTGGTATTGTATGCATATTTTTCAAAGAGAAAGGTGTTAAAAAGGTGTCAACATATCATCAAAGTCATTCAAAGTCAACAAAACCCTAAAAAAAGCTTGGAGATCACCTACATGTTAAAATATGTAAATTCAGATATGGATTCTTGTCAGGAGTTGAAGTATAGATTGAAGGCTACAGATTGCATCTTCAAGATTCTTGAAAGATGGAGGTAGAATAAGTCACCATCAGTGGAGAATTAGTTCCACTGTTGGGCTCGAAAAGTGTTTTCTGCAGTTTTGGATACCCAGTTTCTTGAAACCTATTTCGAAAAAATCTCCCCGAAATAGGACTAAGTCACCCAGCTTGGCGTAAGTGTCCCAGTTGGCTTCAACAGGAAAATCTATAGGATTCCAGAGCCTCTTTGCATTAGATTTTAGTTTCCAGGTGTACCTCTCCAACCTCTTTCATTTTTGTTACAGTTTACATTCATTCTTAGATCATTTTACATTGTGTTTTCAAACATCTTGCATTTCATTAGTTTTGCATTAGTATTCACTCTCTTTTATCAGTTCATTGCATCTAGGACATTTCACTTAGAAATATTTCAATCATATTTACATTAATCTTGAATGAACCTCAAAGTTTTTGGTGGAAAACCTCTCTCTTTTAGGTGAAAAACCCTAGAAGTGTAAGGGAGCAACTTTCCTTGAAAATTTGCGATTCACTGCATCTAGGTATGATGCATACCTAAGATGCAAATGCAAAATTTTATAAATTTTTAATGATTTAAGATGCAAATTTGAATTTGAGCAATGCGTGAAATGAGGTAATTTAAGCTAGATCTAATGAGATGCATGTTACAGAAACTCGGCCAACTGATACAGATAGTTAATGGCAGCAAACAAAAGCTTAAAAAATAGGGTTTTCAGTGCTATGAAAGGTAGTTTCAGGGGTGAAAAGGGACTAAGTCGCCCAAGGTGGAAAATGAGTCCCAGTGGGGATTTTTTTTTAAAGTTTAAAAAAATTTTGGTGGGTTTCTATGTTTTTTGTGTTGTATGATGCATACCTAAGATGCAAATGCAAAATTTTAGAAATTTTTAATGATTTAAGATGCAAAAATGCAACCTATATGCACTTTCACTAATGCAAAGATGTAGAAACCCTAGAATGCAAATTAAACAATGCAAGATGCAATACAATGTTAAAGTAAGCTATTTTTAGGATGTAAATGTACTCCAAATCAAAAAAATGATGCTCTAAACGCAGGTTCACCAAAATGAACCACAAATTTTTGGGGAAATTTTCTCCCTTACACTTCTAGGGTTTTCCACCAAAAACTTGGAGGTTCATTCAAGATTAATGTAAATATGATTGAAATATGTCTAAGTGAAATGTCCTAGATGCAATTAACTAATAAAAGAGAGTGAATAATACTGCAAAACTAATAAAATGAAAAATGTTTGGAAATGCAATGTAAAATGACCTGAGAATGCATGTAAACTGTAAAAGAAATGAAAGAGGCTGGAGAAGTGCACCTAGAAACTAAAATATAATGTAGAGAGGCTTTGGAATCCTACAGATTTTGTTGTTGAATCCAACTGGGACACTTACACCAAGCTGGGCGACTTAGTCCTATTTCGAGGAGATTTTGTCGAAACAAGTTTCGAGAAACTAGGTATCTAGAATTGCATAAAACAATTTTCAGGCCCACCAATGGGACTAATTCACCACTGATGGTGACTTAGTCCACCTTCAGCTTTCAATAATCTCAAAGATACAATATATAGCCTTTAATTTGTACTTTAGCTTCTAAAAAGAATACAGATCTGAATTTGCAGACTTTGACATGTAGGTTCTCTTCAAGCTTCTTTTAGGGTTTTGTTGACTTTGAATGAATTTGATGAGATGTTCACACCTTTTAACACCTTTCTCTTTGACAAATCTGCATACAAGACCTGCAAAACACACATGCAAAGAGGGAAAGAGGGTTAAGGGTTAGAGAATAGGGGTTTGCCTTAGTCAAACCCTTGAAAATGAAATAAAATGGAAAGAGAGTGATGAATGAACATGCAATGCTACAATTCACACAAACCCTTCTAGTAGAAATCTAAAGATATACAAGTAGATACTCCACTGGATGAATGCTTGATGATGCCTAGAATGCTTGGATACTTGAAGAATGAATTATTGGAGAGATAGATAGCTTGATCATGAGGTAGGGTTGAAAATGAGGGGAAAACCCATTTATTTATACATGATTTCCCCTAATTCCTGAAAATACCTCATCACAGGTCGACCTCAAGATCTAGAGAATAATATCTCACCAGAATTATAAATTAATTTTGATTTTTAAGCTATATGGGACTAAGGTGCCCCAAGTGGCGACTTGGTCCCACCAAGGCAATTTTACTGGGTGTCAGAAATAAAAGTGCATTTAATGATGTTTAACAAGATTCTTCTCAAGGACACTTTTAAGTATGACCTGTAAGTGCATCAAGGGGCCATTTAAACATAAGAAAGGGTCAAGTTGTTGATGACAAGCCTAGAAAAGTGTGAGAGTTTGTTACAACTCCTTACAACCCTTTGAAATAAGGCTTGGTAAATGATAAAATAGGCTATTTAAGTGAATTGTAATGAAAGGGTCCTAGAAAAGTGTGAAAGTGGGTTACAACACTTCACCACACTTTTATAAGACATCATAAGGTTTTTATTGATGTACAAGAGTTCAAGGCCTAATGTGAATGTGTTGGCCACATTAAAACATTAAATATAGGAAAAATCAAGCCAAAATCCATGAGAAAGACCCAAATGAGCATAAAAATTTCCAAGGATACATTTTTTTGCGACACATTTTGCCCCCACTTTAGTGAGAGGATGAACTTGCTTTGAACTCACACTAAACTAGCCAAACATGCATTTCAATAGGGATCAAAATGCACCCATGTTGGAAAGATGAGACAACAATCAAGAGGGGTGATCAAGCCCCCGTGATCAATATCACATGTCAAACCAAACATTAGCACAAAGGAACACATAAGAAAGTGATGTAAAATAATGAAATGGAAAGGAAAAGAGAAAGTTGGATCAAGCTTCTGTCATTTGTCCAACCTGTTGTGGATCAGATATAGGTTGTTTATTTAAGAAGACATACAATCACTCTGAGGCAATGGAACTCATGGCTATTTTTCAGGTGAAAAGGCCTAAAAATGTGAGAAACATACACTCATGGCTGGTATGCACTCACAAACACGCAAATGCTATGGGGAAATTCATGCCCCTGGTTGGGTTTCTCACTCGAACCATACCAAAGTTATACCTCCTGATAACTTTAATAAGGTGTCACAAAATAAAATGGAATTTTGAGCTTCATGAGGCAAGCAAAACTTTGTATTCTTGGAGCTCATGAACAAACAAGATGGAACCATAGGCATGCAAGTTGTGTTATGCAAGGTGGACATATAACAAATGTAAAATGCAACATGCAAAGAATGTTCAAAGCAGTCTTGTTAAGTTCATGTGAGATCTTTAACTTAGGGAACATTGTGTCTAATGTCTCTAAGAGAGGATCAATCAAAGAATATATTATTCATAACTTAGGGGATGCAGTGTGTCGTATAAAGCCAACAAGAGGAATGTAATATGCTAAGATAGATCACAATCATGAAGAACATTACACCCAATGTCATCCACAAAGTGACAAACGCATCATATGAAATAATAAGGCTGCACTAAGAACCAAGAAAAAAGAAAAAAAATGCAAATGAAATAATGCCAATGTATCCCCCCACTTTAAAGGAATTGCTAAACACCGTACTGTGAGAAATTACTTTAAAGTATAAAATGAAAAATGAAAAAAAGAAAGAAAAGACATGAGAGCCAACTTGGAAAGCCCCTATGTCAAGTCATATGTTTCCAAGTAAGGCTACGTCATGTGAAGAAAAAGAAAGGAAAGGGAAAGGGGTTTCCTCCAAAATGAAAACACCAAACACATAAGGGATCTATGGATTTGGGGTCAGTATGTTTGTTGCTGCAATGTTTTTTAGAGAGCTCAAAACTATCACCATCCCCGAAATACATAGAACTAGAAGAATGACACAAAGAGAGAGAGAACAAAGAAAAAGAAAGATCCTTTTGGGTCAACATGGAAGATACATAGGGTGTCTCGACGCTTTGCATCATCCCCAAAAGGAAAAAAAAAGCCAAAAGAGAAAAGGAAAAGGTGAAAAGAAGAGAAAAATCATGTTGGGTCAACATGAAGGAGACATTTCGGTCTTGATGCCTTGTGTCATCCCCAAAAGGAAAACACAAGCAAAAGAAAAAGAAAAGGGGCATTTTGTGTCAACATGAAAGGGAAATTTCAATCTCAATGCCTTGCATCATTTCCATAAGGAAAACACAAGCAAAAGAAAAAGGCAAAGAAAAAGAAAAGGGACCTTTTGGGTCAACATGAAAGGGACCTTTTGGTCTCAATGCCTTGCATCATCCCCAAAAGGAAAGCTAAATAAAACCAAAAGGAGAAAAAGTGAAAGAAAGGAATGACATATAGAAGAATCAAGGTACAAAGAGAAGAATTTTACAAAAAGAGAGAGCAGTAAACAAAATATCACAGAAGAACACATTACGCACATGCAAACACACAATAGAAAATGTAAAAGGAAATAGACTAGTAAGGAAAATGCAAGTCATCCACCTCCCAATCTCAGTCGGTATAAGCGGAAGGTGAATAATGTAGCTAAGGGACAATGACAAATGAATTACTAGGATAGGGCTAGCAACTTCTTGGCCTCACTGAGTGCAAGGAAAGAATGAGTCAAGTTAGGTGATGGGAAGGGTCATGTAATAGAGAGAAGAGATTTTTCTACGACTATTACATGAGAAGGTGTTGGATAATAGTTTATGGGTTCAAAGGATAGTAATTATAGCCATCTAAATGATACTTGCTCTGTATTTCTTTCAATTGACAACACTCATTTCTTTTATGTCCAAGAACACAATGATATGCACAATGTGGAATGTTAGCATCTTTAGGATATATCACCAACCTATTCCTAGGTGGCAATATAATGAGTTATTTATTTAAAAGTATTTGTAATTTCCTTTCAAATTTAGGTGGTGGACGAAGAGGAAACTTAAGTTTTTGTAACTTGTAAGGTCTCTTGCGTCTACTAGATTCTCCTTGTTCTCGAATAGAAGGAGGAAGAGGACCCACTGAGATTCTAGCTTCCTTAGTATTATCAGTTAAGGGTTGTTCTTGAGGAAGAAGGATGTTCAAATCAAGGGGAGAATCAAAGATCACCATGCCATCATCACGAAGCCTTAGATATTGTCGAGGAGGCATATTTTTATGAAGGGGATCTTGATAGCCTATCCCCTTGGTATTTTCATCAGGTGGTATTTGCTCAAAATTTTGATGTATTTCATGTTCAGTTGTTGTGTTACTTCCTTGTTTGCTCAAAATGGTAAAACCTTTTCCATAGGTTTTTTCAAGGTTGAGTGGAGTATTTGTGACTTGGTTATCATAAAATGGTTGAGTGGTTTCATGTTTAGAAGAACTAAGCCCAGCTTTTGGATGAAACTTAGGTTCTTTGTGTATTTCAGGATGTAAGTAACCAAATGTCTCAAGAGGTGATATGATAGGAAGTTCTTGGGGTTTCGTGGATGGATAAAAGGATGCATTAGCTTCAAGGTTGTCAAGGAAATAATTTAGGAACCTATTCATGCTATCATCATCTTCTCCAATGATGTCAACATCACGAGGAGGACATGCATTAGGAGTTGATTGAGCAGGAGTGCATTCAAGGTCATTAGGATTTGCTCCAAAGGCACAACTTGACATGTCAACTAAGGATTTTAATGACATCCAAAGATTATTGAAATAAATAGACATAATGAAAATGAATAAAAGAAAACTAAATGAAAGAAATGGAATAAAACAACAAATCTGGAAACAGTAACAGAGATGTAATAACAAAAAATAGAAATACAGAAAATGCTCAGAAAATGACAGAAATTATAGTGCAAAATGTGTAAGTGGACTACGTCGCCTAGTGTGGTGAATTAGTCCAAGTAGTGTTTTATTTAATAATTTTTAGAATTTTTAAATGGAATTTTATGATTTTTAGGTTTTCAGATGTAGATATAGTATGAAAATGCAAAAAAAAATGATTTTTTAATGAAATGCAAGCTATATGAGCTTTTTACTAATGCAATTATGAAAACCCTAGAATACAAAACAATGCAAAACCTAATGCAATGTTGATGCAAGTATTCCTAGGATTCAAATGCACTTGAAATCAGAAGTTAAAATGTTCTCCAACCTCTTTCATTTTTGTTCTAGTTTAAATGCATTCTCATGTCATTTTACCCTGTGTTTTCAAACATCTTGAATTTCATTAGTTTTGCATTATTATTCACTCTCTTTTATTAGTTCATTGTATCTAGGACATTTCACTTAGACATATTTCAATCATATTTACATTCATCTTGAATGAATCTCCAAGTTTTTGGTGGAAAACCTCTCTCCTTTTAGGTGAAAAACCCTAGAAGTGTAAGGGAGAAACTTTCCTCAAAAATTTGTGGTTCATTCCCTCACAATAACCCAAAAATCCAAAGGGACCATATGAGGTAGGATACATTACAAACAATCCATTTGAGCTTACTACAGAAGAAATCCTTGAGTATAAGCATGAACATCAAGCCTCAAAGAAAATATCTTCAATTCCCTCATCTTTTTCTGCCCAAAAATTGACACAAGGCTTGACTTCATCAAAGCTTCCACTAACTTCATCACTAGGGCCAAATCAAATACAAACTCCTAGTCTTGCAACTAGCCTTGCTAAGTACTTTTCTCATACTCTTCCTTTGGAAAGAAACACACTTGTGGGTACATTAAATACTAATCCTCCCCAAAACACCACTTGGACACCTACATTTGGTGCTCCTCCCATTCCTGAACACCCCCTACATCCCCATAAACCACTTACACTTAATGAATCCACAACAATCTTGACATTTTGAGCATAACCATCCCAATCCATCCCCACAAGTACCACAAGTGTACCCAACATCATAGGCCAAGTGTCTTAGATGGACCAACAAGGGTATGTCAACACCCTTACACAAAATCAAACCTTAACACAAATAAGAACATCTTTATCTAGCCACCCCATTGGCTGATCCATCCCATTGGCTTCACAAAACACATCCATCCCATCCATCATCAACCCAAATCAAAATAACACCTTGGTTATGAATCCCATCAACCAAGAAAATACCTTGGTTCCACATCAAATACAACAAGGGAACCCCCTACCCATAGATCAAGGGAACCCTTTCAATCAATTACAATGTCGGAATGTGTCATTTCCATCACAATACCAAATGGGACCATCCTCATCATTACCATTGGTCCCCCATGTCATGCAAAATCAAATGGGACCTCAATCTTACATTCCTCTACCTCAATCCACTATCCTACAAGGAATTTTGAACCAAGGGAACCACCAACCTCTCATCAACAACCCACAACCCACTCAAACCATAAACACCCAAACCTCATTGCAAATGTCCCAACAATCAAATGATCCTACATTGCAAGCAAATGTTATAGCATTATAGAAAGCACAACAAGCTTATCAACAGGTTGTACAACAACAACAAGCCCAACAAGCAGCCTTAGCAGCACAACAACAACAAGAAGAATCAACCTTAGAAGCATAGGAACAACAAGAAGCAACCCTAGAAACATGGAAACAACAACAAGAACAGAAAGCAACCCTAGCAGCACAACAAGTAGCCTTAATAGCACAAAAACAACAATCCCAACAAGTAGCCTTAGTGGCACACCAACAACAACAAGCATAACAAGAAGCCCTAGTGGCACAAAAACAATACCAAGCAACTTTAGTAGCACAACAAGAAGCCCTAGTAGCCCAACAACACCAACAAGCCCAACAATATGTCCAACAACAACAACATGGTTTATACTATAAGCTTCAACAAAACATCACCAATGCAAACATGTTAGGAACATATATGCCTCCACCACCATCACCTTCACACTATCCTACACCACCATACTCACCATACAACACCTCAACATATCAAAATCCCATGTACAATCCATCGGCCATCCCATAATACACAACATATGTTCCTCCACCAACCCCACAAGATGATGTAGTATCACAACTCAAGGTGTTCACACATCAAATGTAGGACATCCAAATGGGTAAAACAAAGAAGCCCCATACACAAAAAACCTATGTCTATATCCATTCGATCGAAACATTGTAATGGTACCATTCCTTCTTAGTTTTAAAGAACCCAAATTTGATAAATACAAAGGGAGAGGAAATCCTATGGACAATATCAAAGAATTGAATGTCATGTGTATGGAGGTTGCCTATAATGATTTTTATTTGATGTGCCTCTTCCCTTGAAGCTTGATAGGCCTAGCTATCAATTGGTTTTCTCAGTTGCCTCCAGGTATCAGAACCTTCCAAGAAATCACCAATAAATTCATAGATCACTTCTCCTTTAATCTTGATGTAGACATGAGCTTAGAAGATTTGTATACTCTCAATCAAAATAAAGGAGAATCTTTCACCAATTTCTTGCAATGATGGAGGAAAAGAGCTACCAAGAGCAAGTAGCCCATTCTTGATGAACACCAGTTGGGGATTATCATAGCAAATGTAGATCCAGATTTATCCTTCTACTTAAAAATGTAATGCATTACCACCTATGATGAGATTTTCCCTAGAGCCCTAAACATCGAGCGCACTCTAATCTCACGAGGAAATACCCAAGCAAACAAATTTAATCACCCATCAACCAGTTCAAACAACAAGCCTCGGTTTTGTGCTAAGAACAAGAATGTGATGATTTATGGTGTGGTAGATGCTAAGGTGGTCCTAAGTGCTCCTAGGTGAAACACTAATCAAATGACTAACACTCAACTAGTCGTACAAAAAGCCTCATCACCACAAAAAAATCAAATCAACAGCACTGAAACACAACAAAGATGAACACCCAATAGGAAAAACTATCCAAAACACAAATACAAATAGTTGCCAGAACCTATTGAAACTATCATGAAGAAATTGGTAGAGTCAAACTTGATAACGCTTCCCAATTTTAAAAACTACCAAGAACCATAGGATAAACCACCCTGGTACAACAAAAATGATCTATGTGACTTTCAAAAAATTAAAGGACACAAAACATCAAACTGCATGAAACTAAAGATTTTTATCCAAGATCTTATCGAGAATGGAGACATATTTGTTGAAGTACTAGCTGGTAACCAGGATCTTAAGATATACAAGAACCCCATGTCAGATCACAGCAAAGGGAATGATAATGGAAAAAGGAAGACTTACAACAATGTGCAGCATGTCTATTCCAATGTAGTGGAATCTTGTGACAATGTTGTCACTATTTTTGCCATCAAAGGGCCTAGTGCAAAGTGTGGAGTCACTACGTGACGTGGAAAAATCACCATCCAAGGAGGTTCATCTCAACCTAGGGCACAACCTACTTTTCCAATATCAAACCCTAACAAATACAGTCTCCTAGATCAGCTTAAGAAGACCCCCACACAAATCTCTATCTTGGAACTATCGAGGCTATCACCTACACATAGGGAGATCTTAGAGAAGGCTTTATCTACATCATCCATCCTTGATGATATGATATAGAACAGTTTCAAGCTATGGTAGGGCATATCACTATCCCTCATCTTCTCACCTTTTAAGAACAAGACCTACCATCACAACCATCTCATAACTGCACTTTACACCTTGAGGTCATTGTTCATAAGAACAAGGTTAAAATACTCTTAGTAGATGGAGGTGTTGGTCTGAACATTTACACACTTTAGTTGGTCAAGAACTTATATTATTCAGAGGATGATATTAAGAAATCAAAGAGTACAACCATCAAAGCATATAACGATCAAGAGCGAGTATCACAAGGCATCATCATGCTACCCATCCAAGTGGGACCCATCATTATAGAGACTGCATGCCAAGTGTTAGACCTTGATCTCCCCTACAATATCTTGCTTGGTCAACCATGGATTCATGCCCTACAATTTGTTTCTTCAACCTATCATCAATGTGTAAAGTTTCCTTTTGAGGACAAAGAAGTTACCATCCATGAAGATCTTGAGCCTTTTTACTATTGCAAGAACTTTGAGGCTAATTTTTACAAAATACCCCAAATCCCTAAAAATGGTGAAGGGCCTACACCCTCCTCTTTATTTTTTGACCCATCATCCCTTGCATCTACCTCGGAAACAAAAATTCCTGTTGTGCATAACATTCCCGGCATCAAAGCAGTGATCCAAGATGATGGTTGTGGAGATTATAAACTAACGAAGTATGCTTTTATGTTGGGAGAGCTACCTATCTCTCCCAAATCTCATGGGAAACCCACACCTATCAACAAAGTGGTTGAAACATTAAAGATGGCATCAAACACCTTCACCAAGTGGGGGGATTCGAACAAAGAAGATGTCAATGAGGAGGATGTCTCTAAACTACTCTATCAAGATGGTCGACCCGTCCCTGTTCTTCCCATGGAAGATGACAATAAAGGCTTGCAACTAATGAAGGGATGGGGTAAAACAAGAATGAGAAACTAGGTCAAAATGAAAATTGTCTATTAGAACTCATCGTTCCTGAGAGACATCCAAAGAATCTTGGCCTAGGATGTACTAATACCAAGGTTACCCTTATTGGCAAAGTTACTTCCGCTAAATGGGTTGAGGCTTCCTCTTGGTTACCAACATCGTGTGATACTACCCTAGATGACTTACCTCTCGATGTTGCTGACCTATTTGAGAATAACTCTCTCTTCATGATATCCAGAACATCTTTAACCCCCAATGATCCAACTATTGAAATAAGCCTAGTATACCCCAACTCATCAACTGGGACCAACGAGGACCACCAATTCTAGATTTATTCTAAAATGATGAATCAATATCATAATTCATGGGACTTTGTGAAAATTTACCATGGGAGAATCATAAATTTGGTTTTGATATAGACCTAGATACACAGGCGTACTACGGGGAGACATTTGAATCCTTCAATCGCAAAATTGACAACATGCAAATAACATGCAGATCTTTGGGTGAAAACCACACTATGGCCTCTCTAATCCTAAAATAGTAAAAAGAAAGGATGCATCCGAGGGTGAAATCCTCTTTGACGCACCCAAGGATGGGGGATTCAATCTCCCCCTTAGTGCAATGCATCCAGAAAAGTCAGCAGTGCTAGTAGAGAAGGCTACTCCGGTAAATGTCAGAACCAAAGAAGCACCCAAGATAACTTTCTATGTCGAATCCTTGTTAGATGAAGAATAGACAAACCTAGCAACATTCCTAAAAGAGAAAAAAACCAACTTTTCATGGTCATACATAGATATGCCAGGGCTTGATCCAGAAGTGGTTGTGCATCATTTAGTAGTCTACCATGAAGCCAAACCAGTGAAGAAAAAATTGAGAAAGATGCACCCTCAAATAGCACTCTTGGTGAAACTTGAGTTATAAAAGCTTCTTGATGTTAGATTTATTCGATCGATTGATTATCCTGAGTGGCTTTCCAACCTGATACCAGTCTCCAAACCCACTAGGGCATCAGAATATGCATAGATTTTAGAGACTCAAAGAAAGCATGCCTGAAAGATGATTTCCCTCTTCCTAACATCAAAATCATAGTGGATTTAATAGTTGGGCATGAAATTCTCACTCATGGATGGTTTTTTAGCCTATAATCAAATCATGATTGCCAAGGAGGACCAACAAAAAACTACATTCACCTGTCCATGGGGAACATATTGTTAGAACATGATGCCATTTGGGCTTAAGAACGCAAGAGCGACCTATCAAAGAGCAATGACCCTAATCTTTCATGGCATGATCCACAAAATAGTCGAAGACTATGTGGATTATATTTTGGCCAAATCAAAGAAAAGGAGTGAGAACAGAGGTATTGGGACTCATCTTCAACATGTTCGAAGAGTATAAAGTATGATTGAACCCAAAAAGGTGTGTCTTTAGGGTTACATCAGGGAAGCTTCTTGGCTACATCATGTCACAATAAGGGATATAAATTGACCCAACAAAAGTGAAAGACATCTTAGACATGGAACCACCACAAACATTGAAGTAGATGAGAGGGTTACAAGGAAGATTGCAATCCATTAGAAGGTTCATAGAACAATTATCAGACAAAATCCACCCTTTCTCACACCATATCCATAAGGGAGTAACATATAAGTGGGATGATTAGTGCGATAAATCCTTCCAGCAAATCAAGGAGTACATGTTGATGCCCCCAGTTCTCATGCCTCTGATACCAAAATAACCATTAATCTTGTATATCTTAGCAACATAGCAACACTAGGTGCTCTTTTAGCCCAACATGATGAAAATGGAAAAGAAAGAGCCATCTATTACATCAGCAAGACCTTGATAAGCTATGAAATTAAATTCTCATCCATTGAGAAAGCATGCTTAGTGGTGGTTTTTACTTCACAAAAGTTCATACATTACATGTTGTTGCATCAAATCAAGCTTATTGTAAAGATCAACCCATTGAAATACCTATTATCCAAAGCAACTATCACTGGGTGAATGGCCAAATAGGTAATGATCTTAATTGAATTTGACATAGAGTATGTGGAGCGCAAGGCAATCAAAAGACAAGTGATCATGGACCAACTGGCAAAAGCACCTATCTATGTAGAGAATCATTTGATATCTAAATTTACTAATGAATCAGTGTTCCTTGTCAATACAACAGATCAATAAAAGATGTACTTTGATGGATCATTTACCCAACATGGATCAGGGGCAGGTATTATCTTTATCACCCCTCAAGGTGATTATATTATGAAGTCATACCGGCTATCATTTCCATGTACTAACAATATCATTGAGTATGAGGCCCTAAAAACAGGCCTAAGGATAGCAATTCAATGGAAGATACAAGAGTTGAAGGTCTATGGGGACTCACAACTAGTTATAAACCAATTCAATGATGACCACCAAACTAAGGATAATAAGCTTACTCCTTATAAGAAGATGATAGAAAGTATCAAGGACTTTTTCATTGATATAACTTTTGAGCATATTCCTCACATGAACAACTGAGTAGCAGATGTTATGGCAATAATTGGATCATTACTAGATATGTCGCATAATTTCTTGGTAGAGCAAATTATCATACCAGCTTTTAAAATCCTAGAATCTAAATTTGAGTGTGTAATCATTGGTCTTGGTTCCCCATGGTATCATGATATATTCACCTACCTTAGCAAAGGAACCCTCCCATCCGATATCACCACCAATCTAAAAAAAACCTTTGTTAAAAAGGCATCCTGATTCGTGATCCTAGGTGATACCCTTTACTGCAGAAGCATCGAGGGGACATTACTACAATGTCTCAATCAAGAGGAAGCCTTAACTACCTTAAAAAAAGTACATTATGGCATATGTGGTTCCCATTCTAATGGTATGACTTTAGCTAAGAAAATGTTGAGGATGAGGTACTACTAGCCAACCATGGAAAGCGAAGCCCATCAGTATATGTAAAAGTGTGTCTAGTGTTAACAACATGGAGATCTTATTCATACTCCAACTCGGGAGTTACAACCAATGGTCACACCTTGGCCTTTCTTGCAGTGGGGGCTTGACCTCATAGGAAAGATTACTCTAACCTCATCTAATGGCCATAAGTTCATCATAACAGCCATTGAGTACTTTACCAAGTGGGTGGAAGCCATTCCTATGACGTACATAATGGGAAAGAAAATTGCCAAATTTATCTTGAATCGCCTTATCTATCATTATTGTGTTTCACAAGCCCTTATTTCTGATAATGGAGCACCCTTCAAGAATCAAGATGTGAAATATTTATTCCAACAATTTAACATCCAACATTTATTCTCTACCTCATATTACCCCCAAGGCAACAGTCAAGTTGAAGCTACAAACAAGACCATTATGAAAATCTTAAAGAAAATGGTCAATGAAGCTAGTTGTGATTCGAATTTGCAATTAAATCCTGCCCTATGGACCTATCAAACTAGTATCTACACACCTACAGGTGCAACCCCATTCTACTTATTCTACGGATTAGAAGCCATCCTGCCTATTGAGGTCAAACTGCCCTCACTACAAGTGTCACTGTAGAATCTGATCACTGATGAAGAATACAAAGTATCTCGGCTAGATGAGTTAGAATTCCTAGATGAGAATTGTCTTGATGCCCTTAATCATTTACAAGTATACCAAAACTGACTAAAATGAAGTTATAATAAGAAGATCAAGAGTCGGTCTTTCCAAGTAGGGGATCTTGTTCTAAAGCCGAATCAAAAAAATCTTCCAGATCAAGATAGTAAAGGAAAGTTTGAACATAACTGGTTGGGTCCATTTGTTGTCACAACAAGATATGGATCAAGAGCATACCAATTATCAATGCCAGAAGTTGAACCCTTGCAAGAACCAACCAACAATCTACATCTCAGAAAAAATTATTCCTAGGCTTGAATGGTGTAAATCTCAAAAAAATTAAAAAATTAAAAAAATGATCAAAAATCCAAAAAAATAAGAAAAGGATTGAAAACAACACTAAAAAACAATCGTCCTCTAGTGAAAACCACTTCGGTGGCACTTTAGGCAAGTACCTTGGTGAAAACTTGACAAATAGGTGTCTCGTGTAAATAAAGCACCTCCATCTATTCTTTAGCTCTTTACCCTATCATTCTTTGTATCACATTCATCCATCGCATCATTCATCCTATTTATTCCATCACCCATCTGCGTCTGTATCATAGCTTGATATTGTGAAGTATCATATTCCCCTTTAGTACTACTTGGCATATTCCTAAGGTCAGCTTGTCCAACCTATATCGAGGTAGTCTATTGCATAATGTTGGGGGAAATTCATTATGGATCAGATTGGGTTCTTGTGTATCTTAAGGTTATTGGAAATCTCATCGAAAATCCCAAAAAAAATCATAAAAAACTTGGAAAATCCAAAAACATTCAAAAACCTATACAACTAAAATCCAAAAACGTCCAAAATCTTGTATGGTTGAAAAATCCAAAAAACATCCAAAATCTTTTATAGCTAAAAATCCAAAAAATATACAAAAAAGTTGTAAAGTCAAAATCCAAAACATCTAAAACACGTCAAAATCCCTAAACATTTCAAAACATCAAAAATCCAAAAATAGTACCTTATCGAACTACGTTGTCTCTAAGCTTTAACATAGGCAAGGCCATCATTGATGTGCCCTTGAGACACTTTAGGTTAGGAGTCTGTCATAATAAACTGACAATCCATTAACTATTCATATCTCTTCAATAATAAGTCAAGTCAGTCGAACTACATGGTCTTTGTGTGTATAACATAGGCAAGGCTCATCTTTGATAAGCCCCCGAGACCCCTAGGATTGTCTTTTAACTTAGGTTCTTGGTTGAAACTCAAAAAATCCCAAAACATTTGAAAACTCTAAAAACCCCAAAACATTTTAAAACTTAGAAAAACACAAAAACATTTAAAAATTGAAAAATCTCAAAACATTGGAAAACTAGGAAAAACCCTAAACAACCTCAAGTAATCGAAAACCAAAACATTCACATAAACATTTCAATGACCAAAAACAACCTCAAAACATTTTCAAAATGCCAAAAACATTGAAATATTCTAGAAAACCCAAAACCATCCATCCCATTCCGCTTTCACCCATTATAAATCAATCATCATCTTCAAACTTTGGTAAAACAAATAGAAAACAAGTATGACAAGTCGAAGTGAGAACATAAGTGTCAAAATCTAAAGTCTAGATCATAGGTAAACACACCTAGTCTTCATCAAAACACCTAATAAAATTTCCTAGGATGTATCCTTCCGATAATGGGCATCAACATCATAAATCACCTTAGCTATGTTAAAATTGGCAAGAGATATAGATAACACTAAATATTTGTCTTTGATCTTTTCTTATGATTTATCTCATTGACCCATTCTGAGGACCTCTCAATGATGTATAAATGATTTAGAGAGAAAGGAATGGGGCATAAATCATTATCTTTTGTTTGTTGTGCTTGTGGGTATTCTTGTAAAATAATCTTGACGCACACTTGCTTATTTTTGTGTAGGGAGGTTGTTTGGAATAGATTGTTGACTAATGTGTATGCTTTGGTTCGATATATTCTAAACTTCTAAACTACATTCCAATGAGGTTTATGTATCTCAAGGTGTGAATAAGAATCGTCCTATTTGTTTGCAGAGTCAAAATCTATTACACTTGATATAACACCGTCTTGGTTATTAATACCTTGATGCATCATGTCTATATGTTATATCAAACATAAGGAATGATGAAAAGTCCCAATCCCAAGATATGAGAAAAATCATCCATCTCATCACCATATCTAATAAAGTCTCGGTGGATCATGGACTTGTTGGACTTTTGAATCAATGGTTAAATCATGTTATTCTTCTATCATCTTTCCATGCTAACCTGGTATCATGAAATTCAACAAAAACATCATCATGCATCCATCCTGCATCCACAAAATTATCAACATACATACATCTTGCATCATTAGGGCATGTCATCATAGTAATGGGATACATAATCACTACATCACCATTATCATTTGAGTTATTTTGAATAATATAGATTTGTTATTCTAAGCATCTTAATCCATTTCATTATCATTCATAACATCCATATCATATGTATCATCCATCTATATCATCCATATACATACATGCATCATAATGACATCATAAATTGCATGAGAAAAGTACACAAAAATAAATGCGTCCATCCATACATCTTGCATAAGCATATCATATCATCTACATATCATCTGCATTTCATAACATATCATACAAAGATACTAAAAAAGACGGCCACACATCCATTGCATTGCACCCATCTTATAAACATTGCATATCATATATACATTACATCATAGATCATTGCATATCACATAAACATAAATAAAAGAAGTGCATCCATACATAATCAATAATGCATAAATATAATATCACATCATATCATATGCATCCATACATAAAGCATGAAATAAAAGGACATCACATCATAAATTTGTATCATCTCATATATATCTTAAAAAATGATTGTCATGGTACAATATCTAAATCAATGTGTATAACTATCATCAAAAATGAGCCAATGAATATATACATGTATATAAAATCAGGATGTATATCAAGCAGGTGTCTATAGAATTGAGGGGTCTATCCATGGTTGCCTCTATCACCATCTCCTGGCTGCCCTGGCTACCTAATAGAAGTGGAGGCACTTGGCTACACCTGGCTCTGGTGCTCAAAATCGGGCTATCGACATTATGGAGAGACATCTTTGTAGTACAATGTCTGCCAATATGCCACCTCCTCCCTTGACTGCTCATACAGTTGCGCTGACACTGTCTATCCAACTAGCCCCTGTGCCTATTGAGATTGTTGTTGAGAGAAAAACTCTAACTGCTATTGTCGATCGACCTCCTATGCCAACTGAACATCAGATATCTATCTAAGTTGGCACTCATGGTCTCTCTTTATCATCACTACCACAACCTACTATCGAGCCTAATCCTGCTCGGTTGTCACAGCCTACAGTTACTGCCTCAGCTGTTGTATTTGCGCATCTCAGGGATCTAGCCCCAACGGTGGTTGTTGTACAGGTGGTTGTTGATGTAGTGGTGGTGGTGGAGGTGCACTAGGGACCTATCCATCATGTTGTTGGATATGCTAGCCATCCTATCCTTTGACATGCCCTTCTTGTTGTTGGCCTCGTCCTTTGCCTGCTCCCCTCCCTCTCGGCCTCCCTTGAGGAGGAATTTCTGCTAGATATGTAAGTCTTGGAGGGGGAAAAAACCAAGCATCATACCCAGGCATAGTTTGAGCATCGACCTGGTCTTGGTCATAGGCCCATGGTCTAGCAACCAAATGTCTAAAACCCTTAACCGCCTCGTGGGTCTGTATCACTAGCCCCCAAGTCGCCTCCTATGTTGATCTTGCAAATATGGCGGTATATTAATCATTTGGCATGTCTTGTGTCTTGCCAAACTGTCAGGCAACCTTGTCTTAAAAGGTACCACTCGATCATCGTATGCTCCCAACCCTGCATGTAAATGGGTCTAGTGAGAAAAGAAGAGTTATTGCATATCGTCATACCAAGCGAGCATCTACAACCATGGCTTCCATCCAAAAAATTGTCATCTCATCAATAACTAGATGCCAATAAGGAATACTAAGCTAGCCTGTGTGTTGTAGGGTAATGGAACCTTTATATCTATAGATCACTAGATCATCTAGCTCTATGTCTTCCATGTGGACAATCGGTCAGAGCACGATAATGTGCTCCCACGCCCATATGTGCAAGAGTGTGACTCTTGCACCAATAGCTCCACCATCACAGTACACAAACTGGTGCATATCATGATAAAGCAAGGCCAACATCACTAGCTTCCATACATATTGAGTCCTCCTGAAAATCACGTGGTGCCATCAAGGATAACTTTAAGAACCCCCCCCCCCTCGGCGAAGTTGTAAAATCTGGCGAATCTCTCCTTTTATTTGAAAAAATCAGTAATTTTCCCTGGCGAATCTTATGCACATTATTAAAAAAATTGTAAAATCCTGGCAAATCTTAATGAATAATTGGTAAAAAAAAAAATCACAGTGGAAAATCCTAGTGAATAATCACTAAAACGATTAATTATAATGGCAAATCTCTCCTTTAAAAATTTGCATAGTTGGTCGGTGCAATTCCCCCATTTTTTAAATTTTTTTTAATATTGAAGTAGGGACTCGGGGGCGGCAGTCACCAGTGGGGTCAAGGGGCAACGCCCCTTGTGGGGGTCAAGGGGGTAGAGCGCCCTTGTGGGGGTTGAGGGGGCAATGCCCCCTCGTGGGGTCGAGGGATAGAGCCCCTTGCCACCAATCATAAATTCACTATTGAAAATGCATTGGAGCACACACGAATGAAGTGTTTTTAAAAAATCTCACTTGAAAAGTAAGACTAAATGAAACTTGAAAATTTTACCATCGATTAGCTTTTAAATCAGACGGTTGCAAGTTCATTCCATGAGCGAATATCGGCGTGAGTGAACATCATCGGTGGGACACTTAGGGATGTCTCGCCAATACAACGATGATGATGTATGTCATGAACTATTGGCAACAATGAACGGTGGAGATCAAACAAAGCTTTGATTAGATGTCTTTTCGGGAGCTTGGCACGAATATTGTAGATTCCCTTCATGATTCTCTGAAATTACACAAGTGGTGTACTTGTGCCTTGGTGGACCCCAAGTGGAGTATGGAAGCCTTATCGGCATGAGTGAACATCATCGGTGGGACACTTAGGGATGTCCCACCGATACAACGATGATGACGTATGTCATAAACTATTGGCAACAGTGAATGGTGGAGATCAAATTTTGGGCCTCAACAACCTTTTTAAAAAGCACGTGCATATAAAGTCATAGAATTGAATTGCAGCCATTCGATTAAAAATCTAATCGATGGCAATAAATAAAAAACCTATTCAAAGCTAAAATATCCCTAAAATGAAAAGGTAAATTATTATTAGTGGCGATATTTCCCAAAAATTAATTGTAGGAATATAAATTTAATGGCGAATATAATTAATATTTGTAATTACAGTATAAACTATTGGCGAATAAGTTCCAATGATGCATCATTTAAAAAATAATGCATTGGCGAATTAATCGAGACAAATTTATTTTTTTGTAAAAACCTGGCGATTCAACATCCTTTCTAACTTGCATTATTCGCCATTTTTGGAGGTCCCAATTTCAAATATTCGCCACTAAAGTTTTCCCTGGGTGCCATGCCAGCCCCCATCCAGGACTAAATCCTCAGTTGCATTGATCTAGAGCAACGATGCCTACAATCATGGCACCAACTATCAATCTAAAAGTCGGTGAGTGTCCTTTGTACATCTCTAGGTCAATCTATGAGTTCGCCAAGACAACAATGTCTTGATGAAGAACCTCGAAACATACATCATATCCTGCATTAGTATTGTAAATCACACAGTCTCCATGTATCAACAATCGAAGTATCTGCCATACATCCTCTAGCGTGACCATCGCCTTGCCTGTGGGTAAGTGGAACGACAAGGTCTCGCTATGCCATCACTCGCATAAAGTTGTCATCATTGCTAGATGAGTCCTCACAATAAGCATGTATGCAACATACCATAGGCCAATCTCACCAAGGTGCACTTATCGAAGCTCGTCTAAATCACCCAGTGCAACAAATAAAGTGGGTCGATGATCGCATGACATCAAAGGTTGGATAACCTCATACACCCACGAAGCACACGACATCAAAATTTAGCTCAAATCAATTAAATTTGGAAGCTTTTTCCCCCAAAATGACAAAGGTGTCACCATTTACGAAGGTGTCGCCATAATTCAAATTCTAAACAATGATGCCCGGTGCACCCAAATTCTAAATCACGACTAGCTTCATGATATACTTTGGCATCACAATTTGAGATCTAGAAACCATAATTCTAAATTGAAAATCGAGTGAAGCGTCGCTAATTACATCTACGTCGTAATTTGAAATTTAAAAACCTTAATTTCAAATCATAAGATGCATCACCATCCACTCGATGGCATCGCTAAAAAGCAAAAAGCATCACCAAAAATCAAAATAGTGTCGCAATATAGCGACGCCGACCTAGATTGGTTTTCAAACCCTAATAAATGCATTGAAAAGTCAAAATACGAGGAAATTTTTGGATTATGTACCACTATTCCTATGCCTGGAGGTCTCTGGTACTCTTGAACCCAATCGAAAATGTGTTGTGGGAGCACGCATTACGCCATTTCGTCAAGAGGTCAGAGCTCAAAATGCAACAATTCTCTCAAGTGTGAATGCACAAATGAATTGAAAGTGACCCTTTACCACATATTTAAGCCTAAAAATTAGGGTTTTTGCCCTAATTTGAGAGTGCAAGCTAGGGTTTTCGCTTGTTTTACCTATTACTGCACTGTGTAACCTGTTTTGCATCATTTTTTGTGTTTCTAAGGCATTTTTTCGCATCCTAGGGCATGTTTTGGCACCTGAATTAATATTTTACCTTTGTCGAGAGATCAACCCAAAATTCAATTTTTTTGCCTGATCTCTCAAGGGGGAAGGGAACCAACTTATTCCTTCAACTAGGGTAATAGTGGGGCATCCAAAAATCAGATTTTTTATTTATTTTTATCTAAGTAGTAGTTTTAATCCGAAAAAGCGTCAGTCTTTGAACCAACATAACATGTACCTCGCTTGAAAGAGGGGAAAAATATGGACACCTAAAAATTTCTTGAATGATATCACACACCTGAATCTAATATACTAACATTGTTTCATCCTAAAATCCATCCTCTTTTTACTTGTTTGATTAAATTATCCTAGCTATTTAATTAATCACATCATTTTTATCTATTAATTTGATTAATTTAATTAGGTTAATTCCTACCCATCTCATGCTAACCTTTCATCCTGTTAAATTAGATAAATAAAAATATTTAATTTTAACACCCTAAGTCCTCTCATTTAATTAAAATGACTTTAATTATTTAATTAAATATTATTTTGATTTCTTTTCATTAAATAAGTTAATTATTTAATAGATATCCTAAATTCCTCTAATTTGCATAATCAAAACTTTGTTTTAATTATCAAAATACTAATTAATTCTAACTCTCCCACTTGCAAGGGAATATTCCTCCTTTGCACATTCCTTTAAAAAGGGAATATTCTCATAGAATATTATTTCCCTCTTCACTCATTTAAAAAAAAGGAATATTCTTCCTTGTAACAAACTTTCAAAAAACTTCTTGAGCAAGTTTTGAAAGTGTGCTTCTTTGTATAATTGTGAGCCCTTGATTAAATATCAACTTGCATTCCCAACCCTTGATGGGAATCCATGATCCATGCCTCCATCTTCTTTCCGTCCTGACCATTGATTGATTCTTTCAATCTTGACCATTGGTTTCTTTTTGTCTATTCTATAAATAGACCTTGCATCTATTGAATAGGGGTCCATATTTTAATAGTAAACTTATGTTGTTAAAATCACTCTCATTTGCATCCATATTTAGCATTTTTTTAGTTTAAATCTTGATCATAGTAGCTTAAAGCATCCATTAATGGCTTCCATGGTAACTTAGTTGCATCCATTTAGCATATTTTGGAATTAGGACTTGCATCTTTAAATCTTGCATACATTTATAATAGTTTTGCACATGCACGTGCACTTACATCAATCATCTTAGCTTTTATCATGTTAATCTAGCTTTAATCATGATTTTATTCATCTTTTTCATCAGTTTCAATCAACATTAATCAATAAAATTGATTGGGAAGGCCCATATTATCCAAGAGATTGGGAAAGGGTCACCATTCCACATCAATGCGACACCACTCCCCCAATAGGATAAGGTCCAATGGCTTAGAGTAGATGTTTTTCAAGCTTTCGTGTTTTAGAATGTTAGTTAAATAATGGCTTTTTCACTTTGTTTACATTGAATATCTTATTGGGATTGATGCTTAGTGGTTTAAATATGCTTTGAATCTGTATGGATCAAGTGTAGTTAACCTATACCATTTCATTGGTCACAATACTGATTCACCCCCCCTCTTAGTCTCTAAAAGTGCTCAAAATTTGGTATCAAAGCCAAGTTCCTCTATAGAATCTTAACAGCTTGAGGAAAATATCCAGGATGGCACATGATGGTTCATACAAAAGGTTCTAGGCTTGGTGGGACTAATTACTCCTACTGTAAATTGAGAATGGAATGACACCTAAACTTTCTATGGTTTGGTATTTAGCAATCAATCAAAAGTGGTTGTGCTGCTCCTACCACTCCTATTACAAATCCAACTGAAATCAGATTATATGAATGCAATGCTAAAGCCAAGAATGCTATTTTGTATCGATTAGCTGACTAAATTTTTTTGAAGGTGATGAATTATAGTTCTGCCAAATATGCTTGGGAGAAGCTTAGTAGCATCTATGAAGGACATTCCAAAGTGAAGGAAGCCAAGATGCAAATCTTTAAGAGCAAATTTGAGACTTTGTAGATGACAAAAGATAAAGACATTGCAAGCTATATGCTTTGGGTACAAGAAGTTGTATTTGGCATCTCTAGTCTTGGTGGAGAAGTAAAGTAAAGTCAAATTATGAAGAAGGTTTTGAGATATCCCCAAAAATATTATAGTCACAAGGTATCTTCCATTGAAGAATTTAAAGATTTGAATCAATATTCAGTTGATGAAATGTTGGGTACTCTTACTGCCTTTGAGATGAGAGAGTTTGGTCAAGATGTTCCAAAGAAAGAAGCTACATTCAAAGTTAACAAAAATATTGATGATGAGGCTCCTAATCAAATTGATGACCTTGATGAGGTTGAAGCAAACTTTTTAAGAAGATTGAAGAAAGGAACTGGCAAGTACAAAGGTTAGTTACCATTCAAATGTTTCAATTATGGAAGAATAGGTCATTTTGCATCTAAATGTCCTTATAAAGAATCAGATGATAGCAATAAAAGAGATAAGCTTAAAAAGGGTCTCTTTTCCAAAGAAAACAATGGTTCCTCTAAAGATGAGGAGAATAATTCAAATGATGAAACCCTTTATGGATTTCAATACTACTAATAGAAAGTATAATTTTGAGAAATGTAAGGAGTTTGGCTCCTTGGGTGATGAAGACATCTTTTTCTTTGATCTGGATTTGGAATCTATGGAACCATAAGGTTGGGACTTTAGTTCAGATGATTGGGGAATAAACTTTGAAGGAAAAGTTTAGTCTATTTTGGAAGACCTAAATGAAGCAAGGGGAAAAAATTAGAAATATGAAATCTTGCTTGCAAAGTCAAAGGAAGAGATCGATAAACTGAAAAATCAAAGCAAAAAAAGGCAAGGTATGTGAAATCAAATTAAAAGAGGTAGAAGGTGTGATTTCTGACTTGAAAGTAAAGGTTGAAGAAGGCAATAGAATTGAAGATTGTTTGAATGTCAAGCTCAATGATAAAATTGTTGAATGTTTAAAGCTTGAAGAGGAAATTGTCACTCTTAGGAATGTTTTGAAAAGAGAAAAAGAACAAATTGTCAAAGGAGAGAAGTGTAGCCCCAATAGCTCCAAATCAAATGAAAAGATTGAAACAAAAGAAGAAATATTATGCACTAATGACTCCAAGAAGAATACCTCTAAAGATACAAAGAATATTCAAAATGACAAGAAAAAAGGTAGATATATTTCTAACCAGAAGAAAAAAGGATCCAAAAGTCTTCCATCAACAAAATAGTATGCTCCTAAGAAATCCAATCAATCCTTTCAAGGCTACTATTTTTCTTGCAATATGTTTGGGCATAAGGTTGTTAATTGTAGAGTTAGAAAAAGGAGGAATAATAACATGGGTAGAAGGTCCTTCATACCTAAAAGAAACAATTTTGTCATATTTCATGGATATTGCCATGCTTGTAACAATTATGATCATAAGGCTAATGAGTGCAGATCTAAGATGATGAGGAACAACCCTATTCCATAGCACAAAATTGTGTGCTAAAAATGCAATAATATGGGACATAAGGCAAACTACCATAGAAGTGGCTTTCCCTAAGCCACTAGTTTAGAAAAAGGTTGAATCCCATAATCTACAAAAGAAAGGTGATAAAAGGGTTTGGAAGGAACAATAAGTTCAAGACTATGAGAAGAAGGATGATTCCACTCTTGTTCACTCTACGCAATATTCTAAGAACAAATGAGATAGAGAATTATCTTAGGGGGACATTTCAATTACAGAACCTTCTTGCCCCTTGAAAAGAAAAGGTGTTAAAGACTTCAATATAAAAAGAAGAATTGGATCAGATCAAGTTGATATGCAGATTTGTGGTGCTAGTATGAATGGAAGATGATGGTGTGTATAGGTTGGTACACTTGTTCTGATTGGTATCATTTATGTTTAGTGTATCACATATGAAGATAAGTTTATGTTGTTTGCCAAGGCATTCACAGTTCATTATATTGGGAAAAGTCAAGATATTTTGATCTGCATCTCTCCATAGAAAGGGTTCTAACTTGCGGTTCAAAATTCAAGTTGATCAAGCTTTGAAAGTATCATATCCAAGCCTTCAAGTCTTTATACCTTCCTAAGTGAAAGATATTAGTGATAGAGTTTTGAACTGGTATAACAAAGTTATGTTGAGGGATTATTGGAGTACTCTGCATTCTTCCAGAAGTAAAGTTTTTTCCATACAAATCTATGGACATGTCCAAGATGATTTGGTGTAACGTAAAGCTCTTTTTCAAATAACAATGTGCTACAATGCCTATTTGTTTTACAAAACATATGGTTGGGTACTTGCACCAACTAGTGCTTAAACAAATCAATTACATGAGTTGAGGTAGTTTTTAGGTTTTCTCCGTATGTGGTATGTTTCGTTGCTAGATTTCAAGCCAATCCTAAGAAATATCATGAGAAGGTTGTAAAAAGAAGCTTCAGATACTTGAAGGGTACTCTGGATTATGGCCTATGGTATAAAAAGGTTCAAATTTTCTTTGAGTTCCTATATTGATGCTAGTTGGGTAGGCTATGTTGATGATTAGAGAAGTACAAGTGGAAGTGCAGTCCTCTTGGGAGACAAATTGGTCTCATGATTTATTAAAAAGTAGGATTCAATTACCACAACAGAAGCAAAATATATTGCTACAACATCTTGTTGCACTCAAGTGCTTTGGATGAAGTAGAATTTGAAGGACGTGAAAGTGATGTATGATGAACCTATTCCTATACCATGTGACAATTAAAGTGTTATCAATATTTTGAAGAATTCGATAATGCACTAAGGACTAAACACATTTCAATTTGGTATCACTTTCTAAGAGAGAAGGTTGTAGAACATGAAGTCAGAATGGAGTATGTGCTTATGTCAAGGACCATATTGTAGACATTTTCACTAGGGCACTTTTAAAGGATAATTTTGAGTATCTAGATGGTAGAAGATAGGGGTCATTGCCCCTCTTTGTTCTAACTAGATGCATTAATGGTGCATTTGTCCAAGGGGATAAATTTATGTCATATTTGTTTCCCCAGATTGATGTGTGCTACCTCTCAGCGGGAGTTGGTAGTAAGGGGGAGTCCTGAAATAGTTGTGCAATTGTTGTGTATGTATAGCTACTTGAAGAAGATGTGTTGTTGGTCTAAGGTGTAGTATGTGTTGCTACTTCAATAAAAGATATTTTTTCTCCTTGTCCCTACATTTAGAGTAGGTGTTGTTGCTTTATACAAACATATATGGCTCTTTTTCCTTGATGTCAAAGGGGGAGAGTAAGCATTATGTATTGTCATCAATACCAAAGGGGATAGTATTGGTAGTTGTTATCTTTGTTGTTCAACAATGTTTGTTGATTATCTCTCATATAAAATATTGCTATATGTGATTGTCATTTGTGTCAACATTGATTATTGGAAGGTGGTTAGTCCTTGGCACTGGTTATCATTGTTGTATTCAATTTGGGCTAACATTGGTGATGCATTAACAAAGAAGAAGTGATGAAGCTCATGGTTGGATTCCATGCCTTGACTAAAGAAGAGTTAATAAAGTTCATGGTTGAGATCATGCCATATCAAAGAAGAAGTGATGAAGTTCGTGATTGGATGTCATTCCTTATCTAAAGAAGAATTATTGAATTTCATTGTTGGATGTCATATCAAAGAAGAAGTATTGAAGTTCATGGTTGGATGTCATGATGTTCATATAATGCATTATTATTGTCAACACAGTTGATTTCATAATGATATATTAAGATGAGGATTAGAAGCATGACTAATAGTGGAGAGATTTTGCTGAAGGTCTACAATATGTCTTATGCTCTCTCCTAATGTTCTTATTGAAGTACATGTTGTTGAAAGAAATTCCTAACCTCCACAAGTTGCTTAATTGTTTTTGGTTCAAGAAGCTACATTGAAGTCTATTTGAGAGAATGTTCTTCATTCCTCTACTATTGATGCTTTGGTCTTGTATTTTGGTATTTAATGTCAGTGTTATGTGGACATCGCACTCCTATCTTTTCAAATCACCTGTGTTGTCGAGGAGAGTTCTATGAATTGCAAAAATTTTGAAGTGTTGTTGGTTGTGTAGAATGGTCTCATAAATGGTCTACATTTCTCTGCATTGATGTCTATGCTCTTGTGGCTTGGTGAATGTTCTCTCAACATTTGTTCAGCTTCTTAGTTCCAATCTCATGTACTAAAGTGGTCTGCAAGCTAACATGTTAATGTTATATCTCATGATTATGAATTATGTGCTTCCTAGATAAAATATTCTATACCTATTTGATATTGGAGATTTGTTGGTGTTGTCATTGATGTCAACCTCCAGTATGGTCAAGGATATTGTTGCACTATGTTGGTATTAGTGTTGTGATTTGATGTCAAACTCTAGTGTCATCATGTTGAGAAGCATTTGTGGTATTGATCAGGTGTTTTAGATGTTGTAGATATGTTGAGAAGGTGTTTGTGGTGTTTTTGATGCAGTTGGTTCACTTGGTTTCCAAGTGCTTTTGAGAAAATTTTAATAAAAGAGTGTACAGTGTGACAGAGGTGTATTCAGTGTTGTGCTCCACATTTATTCATCGTTAAAGATATGTTTGTGTGATTTGGACATGTTGATCAAAGGTTTTCAGAGGTGTTATATCTAGAGTTCTAGGCTCTAGATCATGTGACAGTGTAATTTTTGTTTGGCAATGTGTTAATTGTGAAGAAGGTTGTCTGGGAGAAATGGAATTGCTCTGCATTTCTCCACATTATGGTTTCTTATATTGTATATTTGGTAACATGAAAATATTATCTTTTCCTACATTTTCTTGGAGTATGTAGTGTTCAACTTCTCTACAAGCTTGGATTCGTAAGTTGTATTATGCGGTAGTGTGTCTAGTTACATAGAATGAAAGTGTTCTTCGGTTTCAAGTGGTTGTGTCATCGGTGTTGAATATTTTGATGATGTTGGAATATTTTGGGATGGTGTGGAGTTTTTCTTTGTGGTCCACATGGTTTTTTCAGACCTAGAGAAGCATGTATTTGGTTGCTTGTTAGTCTTAGTGCAGGTTTGGCTAACCTGGCATGCTAACGCTAATTGTGGATGTTGTTTGTGGAAGTATGGAAAAGTGTTTTGGTGTATATTTGGGTCTTAGTTAACCCTTAGCATGATCCTCCTTCACTTATTTCCACCCTAGAAGTTTTTGGTGCTGACCTATTTGTTGGTTGCACGTTTGAGGTGCATATGTTTCATTGAGGTCAACATGGAGAAGGTTTTTAAGGTTGTGGAGGATATATAAGCAAGGTTAATTATTGGAGATGTGTGTGGTAGATGTGTGAGATTTGTATGATGTGAATGTGATCAAGTGTGGTAATATGAGTGTGAGCTTAAATACATAAGGCTATCGGATGCAATCAGAAGAAGGTGTCTACATTTTTAATGTGTCTAAAGTTGTTGGAGGTAGTGAGCCAAAGGTTGAGGATGGTACAGAGTTGTAGTGGTGGATTTTTCTAGTTGCTCTAAGATAGTGAATCTCTCTATAACAATATTCTTCTATTCTTCTTTCTTTCAAACAATGAGTCTTTAGGCAGTGAGCCATTCTTCTCTTTTAGGTAGTGATCTATTCTAGTAGTAAGCCTATTGTATTTGATATTGCTATTCATATATATATGAGCTAATCCTTGCCATGGTTTTTCCCTAATTATGGTTTTCCATGTAAATCTGTTGTTCTCTTGTGTGTGGTGTTGAATATGTTTATGTTTCATTATGTTTACATTCTGGTGATAATAATGATGGTTTAAGGTTTTAATGTACAACTGATTCACCCCCCCTCTTAGTTGTCTTGTGTGTCTAACAATTGGTATCAGAGTTGTGTTTCCTTAGAGAAAGCTTAACCTCTTGAGGTAGATCTGGATGGCGCACAGGAAGGGTGTCAAAGATCCTATATTTGATGGAACGAATTACGCTTACTAGAAAGCTAGGATGGAACCCTTTCTTGTCTCTCTAGGGTTTGGAGTTTGGAAGTTAGTTGAAACTAGATATACTGTGCCTACTAATGGTCTGAC
The DNA here is from genome assembly GCA_007115665.2 of Sequoiadendron giganteum. Classification (NCBI taxonomy): domain Eukaryota; kingdom Viridiplantae; phylum Streptophyta; class Pinopsida; order Cupressales; family Cupressaceae; genus Sequoiadendron; species Sequoiadendron giganteum. Next base: position 310,347,061 of record CM021102.1, read on the forward strand.
AAGTGACGATGAGGTCAAGGAGTATGAGAATAATGGAAAATCAAGAAATGTTATCTTGAGTGGTCTTTCTGATTCTGAACTTGGGAAAGTGATATGTCTCAAAATTGCTAAAGAGGTCTGTGTGAAGTTATAGAGAATTTATGAAGAAGATGATAAGGTCAAACAAGAAAAGATGCAAAATTTCAAAGCCAAATTTGAAAACCTAAGGATGCCAGAATATGAAAAAATTATAGCCTACATGCTTAGAGTGGATGAAGCTATTAATGCCATCAATGGTCTTGGTGTAAGCTGGAATAAAGTGAAGTTGTAAAAAAGGTACTGAGAACTCTTCCTAAATCTTATAGTTCTAAAGTTTTTGCTATTAAGGAAGCTCAAAATTTAAATCAATATTCTAGAGATCAGATGTTTGGTGCTTGAATTTATTTTGAATTGAGAGAATTTGGTCAAGATGCTACAAAGAAAGAAATTGTTTTAAAGTCAGTAAGGCAAAGAAGGATGATGAATTAGATCCTGATGATCTTGATGAGGTGGAAGAAAGTTTTTTAAGGAGATTGAAAAAGGGTACACGAAAATACAGAGGTAAGTTACGTTTTAAGTGTTTCAATTATGGAAAGATAGGTCATTATGCTTCTAAATGTCCAATCAAAGTTGCAAATGATAAATAAAAGGATCATAACAGTAAGTCAGTTAAGAAGAGCTATAATGTTGAAAAATACAATGGTGTATCTGATGATGAGGAATCAGACTATCCCGATGAGGATAGTGATGAATGCTCGATCATGGCTTTAAATGTTGGAACTAATTCTGCTAATCTTGAAAGATGTGTGAAGGAAAGTGCTCTGAAAATAGGTCACAATATTGAAGGAACTACTTTGACTAGTTTTCATGCAAGAGAGGAGAGAAACTACTGGATAATTGATTGTGGATGCTCAAATCATATGATAGGTGACAAGAGTAAGTTTTTTAAACTTCAAAAGTATGATGGTGGTCTTGTTAAGTTTGGTGATGATACATCTGTTAAGATTTATAGAAAAGGTTTAATTAGTTTTGATGACAAGCATAAAATAGATTATGCTCTTTATGTCAAGGGTCTCCGAAATAATCTTCTCAGTGTAGGAAAAATGTGTAGTAGATGATACAATTTGGTGTTTCAAGATGATGGTTGTGAAATCAGAAAAGGAAGCTCTAGAACTTTGGTTATTACAGGGAAAAGGACATGAGGAAATTTATCAACTCAAAGGTGGCGGTCTTAAGTGCTTTATGTCTCAAATCAATGAAAGCTAGTTATAGAATAAAAGAATGGATCACATTAACTTTGATAGCCTAGTGAAGATTATTTCTATTGATGCTGTGAGAAATCTACCAAGGATTATGAAGCCTATCAATGCAATCTACAAAGAGTGTTAGTTTGGAAAGAAAACAAAGAAGATGTTTAGATCTAAAGAATATTCTATCATAGGACCTTTGAAGTTGGTGCATATAGACCTATGTGGACCTACTAGAATAAGAAGCTCACAAGGTGACATATATTTTATGTTATTAATATATGATTATTCTAGAATGACTTGGGTGGCATTTCTCAAAGAAAACTCAGAAGCTCTAAATAAGTTTAAAGAATTTAAATCTATGGTTGAGAATGAAATAGATTTGAAAATCAAGTTCTTGAGGTCTACATAAATAGTGAGTTCACCTCTAATGAGTTTAATAGTTTTTATGAAGATCATGGAATAAATAGACAGTTATTAGCTCCTAGGACTCCTCAGTAGAATGGAGTTGTGCAAAGAAAGAATATGATAGTTCAGGAAGTAGTAAGAGCCATGATGAAGGAAGAAAACCTACCAGATGTCTATTAGAGAGAAGTAATTCAAACTGTAGTATACATTCTTAACAAAGGACAAGCAAGAGTGAAAAATTCAAAGACTGCTTATGAGTTATGATATGGAAAACTTCCTACTATGAAATATTTCAAAGTGTTTGGAAGAAAATGCCATATCAGCAGAGATGAAGAACACTTAAGAAAATTTTATGCAAGATATGATGAATGAATCTTCCTTGGATACTCTACAAAATCAAGGAATATAGATGCTATAACAAAAGGTTCAAGAAGATTTTTGGAAGTGCGAGTGTCAAAGTAGATGAAGAACCACATGAAAGTTCTATGTTGATAGAAGGATATGAATCTGATGAACACCCTTGCAACTTGAAGAAGAAAAAAAGAAGAAAAAGAAAAAGAGATGATCGTGGAAGAGGAAGAAGCTCCATAAAATATCCCTAAGACTCCTAAATATGTGTAAAAGAATCATTTTGAAGATCGAATTATTGGAGATAAGAGAAAAGGTGTGTTGACAAGGACAAAAACTGCTATGACAAAGGAACAAGTAAACTTTTATTTTTCAGAAGTAGAACCTAAAACAATAACTGAAGCATGTAAGGATGAAAACTGGATCAAAGTTGTGGAATAAGAATTGAGACATATTGAGAAGAATCAAACTTGGGAATTGGTCCCAAGACCAACAAACAAGAACATGATAGGAACTAAATGGGTTTTCAAGAACCAACTAAATGAGGATTGAAAGGTTGTTAGAAATAAAGCTAGGCTTGTGTGTAAGGGCTACTCACATGTGGAAGGAATAGGTTTTGAAGATGATTTTGATCTGATGGAAAGAATGGAATCAATTAGAATGTTTTTGGATTTTGAAGCACATAAAGACTTCAAGGTGTATCAGATGGATGTCAAATTTACCTTCTTGAATGGTGAGTTAGAAGAAGAGGTTTACATTGAACATCCAAAAGGTTTTTCATTGTTCGTAGATGTTGATATGGTCTATAGATTAAAAAGGCATTGTATGGACTCAAACAAGCTCCTAGGGCTTGGTATGCAAGATTAGATAGATATTTGTTGCAATAAGGATTCAAAAAGGGTACTGCAAATAGCAATCTTTACTTCAAGATTTAGGGAGATCATATCATGATTGTGGTTGTGTATGTTGATGACATAATATTTGGAGGAAATGAAGGTATGTGTAAAATATTTGTAGAGTAGATGCAAAAAGAGTTTGAGATGTCAATGCTTGGGGAGATGAATTTCTTCCTTGGGTTACAAATTTGTCAATTAGAAAAAGGCATTTTCATTTCACAGTCAAAGTGTGTTAAGAAAATGATGAAGAAGTTTGGAATGGAGGATTCTAAACTAGTATGTACTCCCATGGTTACTGGTTGCAAGTTGAGCAAAAATGATGAATCTCCCAAGACCGATCAAAGCAAGTATAGATCAATGATTGGTGTACTGCTATATCTTACTGCTACTAGACCAAATATCTTGCATGCAGTTTGTCTTGTGGAAAGATTTCAAGAAGATCCCAGAGAATCACATATGGCATTATTCAAAAGGATATTCAGATACTTAAAGGGCACTCCAAATTTTGGTCTATGGTATCCTAGGGATATTAATTTCTCTTTGAGTGCTTATACAAATATAGATTGGGTAGGTTGTGCAGATGACATAAGAAGTACAAGTGGAGGTGCTTTCTTTCTTGGAAGCAAGTTGGTTTCTCGATTGAGTAAGAAGCAAGATTTAGTATCATTATCTACTATAGAGGTAGAATGTATTGCAACAACATCATGTTGTACACAGGTGTTGTGAATGAAGTAGACATTGAAGGATATCAGGGTGTCATATGATAAACCTATTTCTATCTTCTGTGATAATACAAGTGCTATGAATATTTCAAAAAACCTAGTAATGCATTCAAGGAAAAAGCATATCTCTATCTGGTATCACTTTCTAAGAGAGAAGATTGCAGAGAATGAGGTGAAGCTAGAGTATCTACCTACAAAGGATCGAGTTTTAGATAATTTTGCAAAGGCTCTTCCAAAAGATACATTTGAGTATCTTCGACAAAAGTTAGCAATTATTACCCCTCCTTGCAAATATATGCATAAGGGTGTGCATCTGTCTAAGAGAGCATTTCAAGATAAATTCTTGGCCTTGGAATAATGAAGGCTACCTCTTAGGGGAAGCAGGTAGTGGTGTGTTAAAATTGGTGTACTCAGGGGGAGCATATTATGTACTCCTAGGGAGAAGTAAGTGGAGAGAGAAATTAGTAGAGAGAAAGTAGTGTGTTGATGTTGCCTAAAGTGAAACTTTCAGGTGATGTCAAAGGGAGAGATTGTTGCCCTTTTCCATTGATGTCAAAGGGGGATAGATATTGAAGTCTAAAAAAATCCTCAAGGGAGATAAAAATGAAGGAAAGGGAAAGAGAGAGTGAATTCTGAGAAAGTGGTAGAAGTGGAAGGAATGTCCCAGTTAGGGGGAGAGACTGAAGTAAGGGGGAGAGTTGACCAAGTGTTGGAGTTGCAAAGTTTCTTTTGTTGTTGATAGATTTTTAGAGCTAGTGTTTCCAGCAATGACAAAGGGGGAGATTGTTGGAGATTTGTTGGTGTTGTCATTAGTGTTGTCATTGATGTCAACCTTGAGTATGGTAAGGGAGATTGATGGAGATTGTTGCATTATGTTGGCATTAGTGTTGTGATTTGATATCAACCTCTAGTGTGGTCATGCTGAGAAGTGTTTGTGGTATTGAGAAGGTATTGTAAATGTTTTAGATATGTTGAGAAGTTGTTTTTGGTATTGTTGATATAGTTGGTTCACTTGTTTTCTAAGCACTTTTGAGAAAGATTGAATAAAAGAGTGTGCAGTGTGACAGAGGCGTGTTTAATGTTGTGCTCCGTATTTATTCATGGTTAAATATATTCTTGTGCGATTTGGACATGATGATCATAGGTGTTCAGAGTTGTTATATCCAAAGTTTCAGGTTATGGATTGTGTGGCAGTGGAAGTTCTGTTTGACAGTGTGTTACCTGTGAAGAGGGTTCTCTGGGAGAAATGGAATTGTTTTGCATTTCTATGCGTTGTGGTTTCTTGTCTTGTGGATTTGGGAACATGCTAATATTGTCTTTTCCTACCTTTCCCTAGAGTATGTAGTGTTCAGCTACTCTGCAAGTTTGGATTCATAAGTTGTGTTTTGTGGTAGTGTGTCTAGTTGCACAAAATGAAAGTGTTCTTCGATTTTAGGTGGTTGTCTTAGTGGTGTTGAAGATTTTGATGACGCTAGAATATTATGGGATGTTTTGGAGTGTTTTTTTTTTGTCCACATAGTGTTTTTGGACCTAGAGAGGCGTGTATGTGGTCACTTGTTAGTGTTAGTGCAGGATTGGCCGACCTAGCATGCTAGCTCTAATTATGAATGTTGTTTGTTGTTTATGAAAACATGGAGAAGTGTGTCAATGTAGATTTGGGTCCTAGTTAACCCTTAGTGTGAATTCTTTCTACTATGGAAGTGTTTGATGCTAACCAATTTGTTGGTTGCACGTTTGAGATGCATACGTTTCATTGAGGTTGACATGGAGAAGGTTTTTGAGGTTGTGGAGGATACATAAGCAAGGTTAATTGTTGGAGATGTGTGTGTCAAATGTGTGAGAGTTGTATGATGCGAATGTGATCAAGTGTGGTGATCTGAGTGAGAGATTAAACACATAAGGCTACCAGATGTAGTTAATAGAAGGTGTCTACATTTTTAGTGTGCCTAAAGTTGTTGGAGGTAGTGATCCGAAGATTGTAGATGGTGCAGTGTTGTAGTGGTGGATTTTTCCTTTTGCTCTAAGATAGTGAATCTCTTTGTAATAGTCTTCTTCTATTCTTCTTTCTTCCAGATAGTGAGTCCTTTGGGTAGTGAGCCCTTAGTAGTGAGTCATTCTTCTCTTTTGGGCAATGAGCCCTTTTGGCAATGAGGGTTTAAGGTTTTAATGTATAGCTGATTTACCCCCCTCTCAATTGTCCTATGTGTCTAACATTTGATCTGTGGTGGCTATTGATGGCATGATAGTATGAAAGAAGTGTATGGAAGTGATGTTGGATGTTCAAGGAACATCCCCATGTGAACCACATATTGCGAATTGGTCGCTTTGGTATCAAATTATGTCTCGAGTTGGCTTTCTTTCTTTTATGGATATTCGCTCGATAGGGCTTGTTCCTTTTCTTAGGTCTTGTGCTTGGGGGGCTACGCCAACAATGGAATATGTGTCATGATACATTTGGGTCCTAACCTATCTTGTTTGGGACTGTATCAAGTAAATGCAATAAGAAGAGTGTTTTTGAGCTGACTGGTTATGCGCTTCAATATTTCATCCACACATTTCCTTGATGTCAACTTAGGATGATGTGCACCTACGTGTAATTTTTTTTGTATCATATTGGAAGAAGTGTTAATATTTTTTTTGGTCCTCTCTATCTTTAGGATAGGATCACATTATATTTTTGGTGGTTTACCAATTGAATTCATTATTTATTCTCTTCTTGTTCGACCTAATTAAAGAATTAAAGTGTTATAGTGGATATAAATGCAAGACCATTTTAGATGCAATAGGATGGAGATGTGTACAAGTGTAAAGAAGTGTGTGTGCAAATTGTATTGAATATCTAGTAGAGATAGTGCTAAATATTTTGAAAGGAAAGATTAATTATGTTGTAACACCTCAATCAATAGAGTGTTGTGTTGGAAAATTATTGTAATTATCTCTAAATCTTATTGTATCCTGCTCTAAGATAGTGAATATCATTAGGTTCTTGTATCTTTCTCCTAAAATCATGTTGTCTTTAGTTCAACAAGTCCTTTATATCTTGCTTTAAGGTAGTGAGCCTATATTATGAGTTAACTCTCACCATGGTTTTTCTCTCATTGGATTTTTCATGAAAATCTAGCGTCTCCTTGTGCATGTGTGTATTCTCTATTTCCTTCTCCTTACTGCTAATCTGATTATTGCTATATTTTTCATTGGTAAAGTTTGTTGAAGTTGATAAAGGTTCAAATTGCTATATTTTGTTGTGCTTATGCTTCTATCTTTATCTGCTAAAGGAGTTTGAGTTGTGCTAAAAAATTTAATTTTCGGAAAGGGGTTAAGTTTTTGTGTAGACTAATTCACCCCCCTCTCAGTCTCCATAAGTGCTCAACAACAAGAACATCAAAAAATCCTAAGGTTAGGAGTGTATTAGTCATTTCAAACTAATAATGTGAGGTTGTATACTTTTATTAGACTATCAAACATTTTTTTTGTCAATCCACTATTTGGTTCCAATATCTTGTCCCATGCAATCTAATTTAACAAAGTCTTTGAGGTCTTCAATCCTTTCACTTTCCTTTAATTTATTTCTAGGTCCTCATTTATTGAAAATTGATGGAAGTCTAGACCTCCCTTCCCTTCCCATGAATCTCCTATCTTTTCCCATATGAATTTTTTTAAGTTAGATCCATACCTTTTCTCTTCCTTTACTTCATACGCTTTCCTCTTTCACTTTTGCAAGTTTTTCCCTCATCATTTATATTCTCCATTGTGATATTCTTATCCAGATCCATACATTCAAACCTCTAGTTCCCTTTATTTTTTTTGCATTTACACCATCTCCATACATATTTCAATCAAACATCTGGAACTCCACTCTAATGTTTAGTCCAAATGTCCACTTCTATGTAATTTTCTCATATTTATCCATGTCGCTTCCTTCACCTTTTTCATCCCTTTTTATAGACTTATGTAGAACTTTTGGACTTCTATTTCAATATCTAGCTCTTAAAAATAATTATGCACTAAATCACAAACTCATTTTCTAACCTCTTGACTTTCATTAAACTTCTACAACTTTCCTTATTTTCCCCAATTACTCCCTTGAACCTCCTAATATGCCAATATTGGTTTGATTTGACCCTACAACTAATCCAAAAGAATTTTATTTCCTAAAAACCATGTCCATCCCCAAAGGCATGAATCTCAATACAAAATTCATTATGGATGTTAAAGGTGACCATGTTGCCATGAGTACGATGGTTGAAGTTCTAGATACCAATAATCCCATGCCAATTCCAACCCACCATTTTAGATAATTTTGTAGGATTTGAGTTTATCGCACATGCCACATTAATGATGTCCAATTCTTAGTCAAATTCTTGCAAGCAACTTAGTGTCCAAACATATCACTATAAATATTAATTCATTTGCTAGAATAATGTTCAATTATTTCTTCCTCCCACATTGTCCTACAAGTTCTAAATAAAGTATAGGATTTCAACTCTTGCAATTTGAGTCACCATTAGGGAAACATATGTTATAAATCACAAGCAGGTTCATGTATTGTTAAATGATGTCTACAATTGAATTTCTTCATGACCCTATTTGTAGATCTTCAAGTGAATTATATCTTGGAACTTTTCCTATTTCCATATTTGTTGGCATGATTGTAATAGGTATTTGATGGATGCAAACAACATTCTAAGTTGTTGCAAGCTTTTTAATAGTAATTCATCTATTACCAATGGATTTTTACAATTTAGAAATGAATAACTAAGTATTTTAACTTATTTGATATCATTATTTGTGATGTATGTATCCACACAACTCATATTATTTTATAGTTTCAAGATGTTATTTCTCATGGTATGTTGTAACTTTACAACCCAATAGATTAGGCATTGGTCATGGAAGTAATGATCCACCTTATGATCAAACCAAGCACATATTTCACCAATATATTAGGAGTAGGAAATTAGTTTGTATGCACCCCATGCTTTACTATTTCAACCAAGGAAAATATTTATAAAAAGCCTTAAGAGTTCTTATCTTGAAGAATCATGTTTTGCATAACCACATATTATAGTTGTGCAACAATGTACTTTTCAACTTAATATAAGGTCTTATGTATAGTAGGTTAGTATTTTGTGTATTGAAAAGCTTTGGGACCAAATATAAATTAGGTATTACTATAACACTTTCACCTTATTCATCTTGAGTTGTGATGTCTTTTTAAGGATACCACTAGGGAAGCCCCCTTAGGTCTAGGTGAGCCTAAAGTGAAAGAGAGATTACCAAATCTCAACAATTAGTCATAAATCACCCACACTCTATTGATGAGATAATTGATTCACCTTTAAGAGAAATTTACTCAGCCTTGAAGCAAACATATCCCTCTGGGAATGTGGGTAGGGATTTTGGGAACCACCAAGTACACCTTGGCAACATATCGATGTAAAAGGCCACCATGGATATCAAGATGTAGGTTGAACGAATGGTATACTACTATTAGTGTTGGTTGAAGACAATAAAATTTAGTTAAGTGGTATTTGGAATTTAAGTACATATACTAAAATAGTGACCCTGTGCCACACAAATGTATTCTCTTTTACAAGTAGTGTACAACATCTCACCCACCACCAATTTAATTTATTTAGTTTTAAATGGGTCATCAAGTGTTGACCTTATAATCCACAATTGACTCCACCCAATGTAGATCCTATCCAACATGCTCACTCCAATATTACCTTCTATAGCACACATGTGCCCTTCCTCCAAGTAAGAGATTTAATGACTACCTTCACATAACCATTGATAGAAAGCCTCAAAATAATTATAGTTAATACAAATTTTAATGTCTCATATTTGGTTGCAACTCAAGCTTACATATGCATCAAAGGAATTGATCATATGATATCAATAAAATACTAATCAAACTAATGTATGAATGCCTAATGAGAATGCATAACAAGTAAAAAGAACACGAGGGTCACATTAATAATAACATATCAAACAACAAGATGAATGATTGAAAATGATAACCAACATCTTGAAGTAGAAACTTAAAGAAGCTCACTCATGGAATTTTCTAGTTAAATTTTATTTTTCTAAAAAGCAATAGGCATATGCAAGTAGATTATGAACATTGAAACAACAACTAACTATGAAATTTTATAATTTTATTACTTTGCAAAGAAAGGTTTAACTCTACTATTTGGGGTGGTCAATCTTGATTTCAATTGAGAGAGCTTAACTCTTCTTTTCATTTATAAAACACCTCTTTAATATGTCATCCATATGTAACTCTTTTGGTTTTTTACATGTAATATATAATGTGTGAATTTTAAAAATGAACAAATAAAATAAAATAAAAGGCGACATTTCCAATAAAGATGCATCTGCTCTTCAAAAGAACAAGTTGGAGCTACTTTCACAACCACTACTTGCTTAATATTTATTTTCATATCAATAATTTGTAATCCATGCAAATCATGTATATCATAAATAGATAATAATTCATCCAATACATATTTTTTGGGACGCCAATGGACCAAAATTTAGCATACTAAAAACTAAATTAACACTCGTTTTATTATAAAATAAGGGATAATTTTTGTCATCATAAAATTATATCAATATCAATCTCAAACACATATTGCAACATAGCTTAACACTAAATATTCTTTGAGAAAATCAAGTGGCCATAATGCCTTGCAATGTTTTGTGAAAATTGACATTTCTCTCTTCATTCTTATTGCATATACTTTATTCATCAATTTCTCCTTCCTTTCCCGCAAATTGGATGTGTTTCATCATCTCAAATAAAAAATGAGTCAATATTGTTTACAAACATATTTTTCCTAGATGTTAAAAAAATTTAGAGGCTATTAATTACCTTAAGAAAATCTCAAAACAATGGAAGAAAGTAGACAAATACACTAGAACTCAAGAATGGATGACCATATAATGTCATGTGGTCTCCAACTTCCTGACACTCTTTAAAATGACACTATTCACATAGGACTAATGGTTTCACTATACAATTACAATTTCTACTCTTTGAGAAACATGGGTTTAATAATTGACTCTAAAACATATGAATCCAAAGTTAATGCATAAATGACCTCTTCTTGACCTTATAAGCTCAATTAAAATGTAATGTGACAAGTAAACACAAGGTTAAGTATAGTAGGATAATAGTAACATAAATTTGAATAGAAGAAACACATAAATAATAAGAAGCCACAATGAGAAACCCACAATTATGCTCAATCTAGGTTAATTTTTATTGTAATTGATACTACTAATATATAAAAATAATAAATATCATTTCAAAATAAATATACTTAAGCCTACTAATCTACTTTACAGTAAAATAAATTGCACTCAACAAACAAAGAATTGAGAAAAATGAGATTATTGGAGAATGGTGTCATTCTCATTCCTATCTTTCTGAGTGGTTATGAAAACTTTGCTTGATGTTTAGAAGAATTGAGACAAATGCAAAAATACATATGCTTATTAATTATCCCTCTATTTAAGTTTTAGCCCTTCATACATGCCTACTATCTTAAGAAGGATGGTGCATGTGTGCCTTAAAAAAATAAAAAAAGAGGACATGGATGTCAATTACAAATAATTCAACATTTTATTAAATCAATTATATGGATAGACTTATATGCTTGCAAGCTCCAAATGTCATACACAAAGGACTCTTTCAATCAATTTTTAGACAAGAAGTCTCAAATTTATAATGTAAAATTTATGCTACTTAAATTGCAATTAAGTGATATGCACATTGTGAATGTGTGTTTAACTAATGATGCTTAGCACCTAAACTCAAAGTGATTGACTTTCCCTCAATCACTTTGTACCAATAAAACCTCTTCGATATACCCATTACACAAATATATGATTACTAATATACTAGCACTTGCACCTAAAGGAGGTTCAAGAATTATGTTGATAGAAAATTATATGTATGCAATGTGACGCAAGTTCTAGTTGCATGTGATTAGATTAAACAATTAATAACAAGTGCTAAATAATGGAATGAAATAAACTTAGACAAATCTAGATATTTTCCACTTAAACAAATCTAGATTTTTCCTTAAAGAAATTAGGTATTATCTGATTTTGAAATATTTGCATGTTAATTTAAAATATAAAGCAATGTAATGAAAAAGGAAATATGACATCAAATTGGCAAAAAACATTGCAAATGGAAATATAATGTTCCCCTCCAATTGGTAAATCAATATGTATATGGATTTTACATGATAAGTGAGATTTTGGAGGCCTTCACCTAATATTTTGGAAGATTTTACCATTAAACGACAACTGATTTACCATTAAATGACAAGTGAAACTTATTTTTTGGCGACTCAATACTTTTTTACAGATGTGAGACTTGTTTCAAACTCAAATCTCACACTATATGTAGCCTATTGACTAAATATTAAACTTATATAAAAGAACAACCCTCATCCCCCTAAAAAAATCTTATTATAATTAAAAACTTATATTACATCACGTGATAACAAATACAAGATAAAAAGTCTTTACCTATGTCACATCGTGAATCTCTTTATTGCTCCCTTGGAAACAATGATTAAACATTTTTAAATATTTTTTTTTATTTTTTAATTATTCTAACATGCACATGAAAATACTACTTCGACCATGGAGCATTGAATATAATAACAATTTGTCTTTATCGACAACATTGCATCCCCACGTTGAATAGTCTCCACGTAGACCGAGTTTTTAAAAAAATTAAATATATTAATTATAACAAAAGTCTAAATTTTGGAAAGGTGATATAGTCATCTTAGGGGAGAGGGGCCAATAGTTGTGCAGGGTCCAATAGTTGTGTAGTCAATTGTGATTATAATACTAAGTCTTACCACATATTTATACTAAATATTATAAATAAATAGTCTACATATAAATAAAAAAATAATCAAATGTTGATCAAAATGGACCCATACTTGAACACATCAAAACCTCTGAATATTATATATAAAAAAAACATAAATACATTCATGAAGAAGTGAAATAAGTGTTTTTTTGTCGCAAATAAAATATCATAACTATCCACTATAAGTGTGTCATTTATAAAATAAAATGCTCATTTAATAAAATAAGACACCCATTTAAGCAAGTATTGTTATCATAGTGAAAAAATATTGTTCTTGTGTGTAAACTATTGGGGTAGCAATGTACAAGTGTTGGAATATTTCATGTTAATAGTTTGTCCTATCACAAATATAAAAGGTGAGCACAATAAATACCATGTATTTTCCCATTAAATGTGAAGGATTTTCAAAAAGTTTGTGTCCAACTATTGGTCCATTTTTGTTTGATATAAGTTGTATTTTAAATAATTATGTGTTGCTTTTATAACAATAAATATTTTTTTTGTGTTCAACTATTAGTCTATATGTGTTGAATATAAAAGTTAGAGATATCAAAGACTTGTGGTTACCAATAGGTATTTGGTCCATTTAGGTTGCATATTAGTTTTATTTTAAATAAAAATATGATATTCTACAAGCAACAAATGATATTTTTTGTTCAACTACTAAGGGTCCCATCTTTAAAAAGTCAAATTTCAGACACTTCTCAATAGATGTGTTGATGTGGTGAGTTTCATGATGAGTCACACCTCCAAACCTTAGTTATAGATAGATAAGAGGCCACATTTTAAAAAAAAAATGAAGGTTCTACGATATTCCAGTCAATCGCTACATGTTGACAAAGTTAGCCTGCACGACTAGTAGGTAGAAGGTATGAGGGATGAATATCTTAGCTTTCAATTTTATAGGAGATTTTTTTTTTCAAACTTATAGATCATCTTGCATAAGATTTGTAATGGTGAAAATTGCATGATTTTTATTTTTTGAATTTTTTTTATGGTGAGGATTTTACAATACAATTAAGTTAATTAATTAATTTGGTGATTGTATTTTTTTCACAATATTTTTTAATGTTTTTATATATTATAATTTTTTTGTTTTTTATTTTATGGAATGATATTTTTGTCTTTTTTGAATCTATTTTTATCATTTATTCTCAATGAAAAATGAAATCAAATAATTTGTTCATTGATTTTATTTTTGTTAGTTTAAATCTTTGTCATTACGCTAAACTTTCAACTTTATTAATAGTCTTTTTCTCATTGAAATGATATTAATATGGTTAGACAAGACTTTGAGCAAATGTGTAAGATGCCAATTCATTGGAATGTCAACATTAATGTATAAGTCATCTCATATTATCTATAAGAAAGAAAGTTCAAAACTTTATAAAAATACAAAATCCACTGAAAAATTGAAACTTTATTAATGATTTTAATTGTCAATTTTGAAACTTGAATTCTCAATGTCAATCCAAACCAATAATCAAAGTGATGGTGAAAGGAAATTACAAGCATTTAATAGTGACCTACTTTTGTATTGACTAAAAATATAAAAAAATAATAATAAAATTGATGGAGTTGAATGATAGTGGCAAATGGAGGCTATTACATAGATGATGTCAAATGGCCTAATAATGGTATTTATAGTTACAATGATATAATGAAGTGTTATTGAATATGACAAGTAAATAGTGGTAAATGAGGAGTTGGATCATGTAATAGAAGTTATCAAAGGGGGAAGTGGTTATTTTATCAAAGCTAACCCAAAGTTTATTATATTGCAAGGAGAGGTCCATAAAATTAATTTTGTATTTATCTTCAAAATTTGTTGTGATTTGTTATATTTATATTTGTTTTGTTTTTTATTACACTTCTTACGTGGGTGATGACATCTTATATCATTATTGTTGGCCAAGGCTAGAGGACATTACCACTCCTAGATAACCATATAAAATTGATCAAAACCATTCAAACTTTGATTTTGCAAGAGAAACAACTATTGCAATGATTATTCGTTCAATAGTTTTTCATATCTCAAATCCTACCTACTCTAATGAGATTCTAAGTCATACCAAAAAAGTTAACTATATTCAATCCATTTTCTTAAAAACTAACTATGGCATTTAGTTGCATAGTGTAAAACCCAAAGGAAAATGGGAATATTTCATGTTGGGAAGAGCTCACATTAGGTTAGAAAACATTTTTTTTAAGTTTTCACACTTGGTCTCTGACATCTTTATAATTTCGCCTTGTAACTCTTTATTATTTTTGATACATACTAAAGCAAGCATCATCATTGCACATAAGTACATTAGTTGTAGGAAGGGATATGATTAAGTTTGATTTTCCCTAAGACCATTTTAGCATGGATTTTGTGCTTTAAACTATATATGGTTTGTATTTTTTTCTCTTTTTACAAGGCTTAAGTTTAAATAAAGTAATAATTTTACTATAATATATTTCTTTCTTGCTTCCTTTGTTCTTTGGATTAAAATCAACTTAAGTCTAATATGATAATCATTTTTGCAATGAGAAAAAATGGAGAAAATTGAAGTTTATATTAACACAAGCTTGTGTATTTAGGCTAAGAATTATTAAAGTACACTCACATATTAATGCTTGATGAAATTATTGCATCACTAGACACTACAATTGATTGACTTATTTGACAATTGATTAATTTTTTTTGCACAATAATTTTCATAGTTCACTTAATTCTATTATAAATATTTATTTAATTCTAATAGTGGATGATGATAAGACAACCTATTAGTCTTTTTAATATTGAATCTAAATATTTTATGAAAAAATAAACATTGAGAATTTTCCATGAATTAGGTATCATTTTTTAATATAACTTGCCCATGAATATAAGTCTTTGTCATTTTTGAAACTTATTTTAGAGTACTGCATGAGACAAGCAATTTATCTTAGAAATTATACTTAGCTCAACATGGTTATAGAAATTAGCACAAAGTTCATAGGCACTGGCTTTATGAATTACATCTTTATTTATAAATTTTGGATTATTTTTCTCGCTTGCTAAGTATGGTAGTTCTTGCATTAAATCTTGTTTTGGGTGTACACCTATGCTTGTGATTCATCCAAAAATATAGATGTGTTTATTTATTTCATTATTAGTAGTAGGTCTATTGGAGTGGGGCTAGATTTTTTGGGGGAACTTCCTAATAAAATAATTATTTAAATTTGTTTGGAGCAAAAGTCAAATAAAGTTTACTTTAAAAAATATCTTTCGATTGTCCACTTGTGATTCATCTAACCTATTAAGCCTACCTACAAAGTTTTATATATTACTTAAAGCCACAAATATAAAGATATAGAGCATTGCCTTTGGCCCTTATTAGGATTAAATTTTTTATAGTGAATTGTAATGAGCTTTAACTAGTTATTATGAAGGAATCTTAGGTATATATCACTATTGAGGATTCACCTACAATTCCAATCAAATATTTTAAAATTAAATTCAACGAAGAGTCAAAAATAATTTTGGTGAAGGAGAATTTTAGCTTCATTATCTTGGCTCCCTCTAAAATTATAACCTTTTCGTAATAAGGTCTTCTTGTTTGATATCCACAACCAATCTAGTTTGTGTTCCTCTTCCTCTCATTTCAATTTATGGGACAAGAGAAATCATGCTAGTTTTTTAGTGAACTCACAAGTGATATTCATTTCATTAGACTTTGTATCAGTTATAATTTTTATATGTTTTGATATTGGATGGCATGCTTACAAATTTGATGATCTTGGTGATATCTAAGATAGTTGATAATATGAATTAACGATCTACATGTATCCATGCACTTTCAACCATTATGAAGTATATTATAATAGCTATCTATATATTATCTTTGTTAATCTATAATATATGACGATTCAAGTTGATAAAAGATTCATTTTGAATAACAAATAAGTGTTTACAAGTCGATCATTATGATATAAAGTATACATTCTTAACTCCTTTACCATTGGTTGATGCCATAGATAGTATGGACCTTATTTTAAAACTATTGATATATTGTGTTGATCTATGATTCCTTATTTCGTCAAAAGACTATTGATGCTAAAATATTTTTTATTTTTTTTATGTTTTACAACATAAAATTGTTGTTGAGAGTAAAGTTGTCTATTAAACTTTGTTTTATCTTATGATTGTAATTGGTTCGTAAATTTTAGATTTTATTTCACCATTCATGTTATTCTATGTAAATATCTTATTCTTGAATATAAATTTAAAGTTTAAATTTCAATTCTATAACCTTTATCTAGTTGAAATAACTTTGGAAATTAATTAAAATTCAAGTAGTGGTCTATCATTTGAGAGCTAGCAAATGACAAAAGAAAATACCAAATTAGGTTTATCACTTTAACACTTAAGAGGCTTGTTAGTAAAGATTTATTCAAATATGAATGCAAATTTTAAATTTTAATTCTATTAATAATCTCTCTATGGTTGAAATGGCATTAACAATTAATTAAAAGATAAGTAAGGCTCTTTCATTTAAAAGTAGCAAATCTCAAGAAAAAATATCAAATTAGGTCTGGAACTTGAGAAGCTTGTTGGATAAGATTCATGTTTTCCAAAATAAATCAATTTGAGTCATATTTATTTACTGTGGGTTGAATGGTTACCAACAGTGTAGGATAAGGCCAAGCATTGTATGAAATGATATCTAAAATATTAAAAATTGCTAAATATCTACTATGCCATACCAACTTATCCAAATATAACGTTAGTAACTCATGAAATTCTTATGATCATATGCTAAAATATTGCTTAGGCAATCCTTACATGTCATGTTAGAGTGAAGGGTTTTCTTTTAATATCGACTATAAGGAGAACTAACTATTTATAATATTTATGATATATTTTTTTCTTATTCATCTATAATGGAAAGAGAACCAGAAACTCACACTCATGACCATTACAATTTTTTCAGAACACTAGAATGTTAACTTTCAAATTCACTCCAACCTTTCTCCAAGTTATAAATCCTTGATGTGTCAAGACTAATCTCCAAACTTAGATGGCTGAAAAACAAATATTGTTACCAAATAACTTAATTCTCAAAGGTGTTGCAACAAAAATAACTAGCTTTCCTACAACACTAATAGTTAATTCTACTTTAAAATATATTGCAATGGTAGGGATTAATTGCTACATGATGGTTGTTCTATTTAGATTTATTTTAATATCATTTTTTATGTAACAATTAGTATATAAGTGTTGTAAAATTTGTATATAATATTATATATAATATAATTTTTTAATTTCATCTATTTTTTAAAGACGAGATTCAATTATTCATTAATTCATACTTTACCTAAGTTCAAATTTATATTTATAGAAGAGGCCTAGTTTGCCTAAGTTCAAATGGACTTGAGTTTGACTCTTTCATAAGTGACTACTGTGTGTTGACTTGAAGAATAAAATATTTCATTTACACCTTTTGGAGTGTATTTAAGTACTAACCTTGCTTTATGTTAATATGTTTGAATATTAAATACATTAGAATCCAAAGGACATCTTAGAGAACTATAATATTTATTACAAACCGCCAATACCACATCATCTACTTGTATTAACATCTAGGCATTTGTGCATCATGGCTTATTTTTTATCATTTTCAAAAGTCATTAAATTGACATCTTAGGGGTTTGGCCATAATATAGTAAATCCTTGTACATAAAATTAATCAACAATATTCCTAGATTCCAACCTTTTTTAGATACATGTTAAAGACATATTAGGTGAACTAGATCAAAATAATATAATCAATTAGCTTAGGTTTGTGAAATAAAGTTGAGATCCATGAGAAAATTTCAAATCCATAGATGTACAAACTATTTTTTCAGTTGAATGAGAACTAGATAGATAGATAGATAGTCATTTTCCACAGTCCAAGTTGTTCATCTAATAAGCCCTATTTTTTTCGCACATTCATAAATCATTTCCAAACATCTTGCACTATATATTCCATTATTTGGATTCTAGCTATGTATCTTTATTTTATTATTTAAATTTTATGTTTATTTCATTACATTTAATATATATAGTTGCAATCCCAACTTATTATCCTAAGGTATTTATTTATCAATGTTATTCAATTGATTTACCCTAAGAACTTATTTGAAGAAGGTTCGTTATTTTCCTTTTTCATTTTGGTGAACTCATCTATTCTAACATCTCCTCAGGGGTTGTCTTCTAATTTTCATATATGGGAATTCTTATTTTTTAAATATTGTATTAGTCCCTTATCATTTTATCCTTTAGAGATTGGTGTTATGTTTGTTCCAAAGTCTCATAATGACCCTAATTTCCCTTTGGGGATAAGTGTGCATTTAAATCCCACTATGGCTTCTCATTTAGATGATCAAGAGAGCCCTAGTGGTTCCATAGATTCTAATCATGAGGAATATGTAAATAAGCAAGGGCTTTCTATTTGTATATAATTAATTTTTAAGAGCTTGCTATTATTGCTTCCACTACATAATTGGATAAAAATCCTCATAATTTATTGATTGGTGCACCATTTGGTCATGATATTCTTCAATGTATAGAAGCTAATTTTTTTTTAAAAATCTTTATACAATGCATCTTCCTCTACCACCATCCAACCCTATCCTACCGTTTTCATCCCTCCCACCTCTAAGGTTCCTCATATTCCTTCAAATTTTGTTATGTCTAGCTCTTTTTTCACATATGTTTCGTCTCCTTCCCACATATTTAGTGTCATCCCCTCCTCTCATCCTACTAATGTCTCACATACTTCTTGACCCACTAGTTCCATTCCTTCCTCATATTCTCTTGGTGCTCCACCTTTCTCTATAAATTTATTATTGATTCCCCTCCTTCTAGTTTTGTATCCTTGCCCCTTATTCTTCATTCTCTTTATATTCCATTCATATTTTTCATGTTCCTACCACCACCATTCCTACTTCCACCCTTGATATACTTTTACAAATGCTAGATAGAGTTGAAAATAATATGAATTTAATTCCTAGTGGACGACATATAATAAATTATACTTCAATACATCACACTTATATTTTGTATTTTATATTGTGATATATCCATTACTAGTTGCTTTTGTGGAAACTCATTTTGAATTATATAGCAATAAATATGACACTAATATATATTTACATAATTTTCATGTTCCATGTTTATAATGTGCATGTGAAGATAAGAAATTGACTAATTTATTTGTACACATTTTGAGGGACTATGCTATTTCATGGTTTTACTCTCTAAATCTTCAATTTATTCATTCTTTGGATCAATTATCTATCCTTCACATATATAAATTCTTTGTGGGTATGACATGCGATAAAGATACTTGTCCTTCTCGTGTTATGGTTTTTATTACATTTTCTAATGAGGAGATACATGACAAAAATCATTATGGTCCACTATATGTGTTTGGTAGTTTATATGGAAAGTTCATTATTGGTATCCTTCTTGACCTATAAATCATTTTAATGTATACATTAAAGAGATCTTGACTAATAACATTCAAAGTGATTATGCACATTCAATGGTATCATTAAAGATGATTAATGATATCTTGATAAATACTTTGGGTTGCTTCATTCTCCCTATTCAAGTGGGTTTCAAAGAGGTTCCAATATATTTTCATGTTGCTATTTCTTTAAATTGATTTAATATTTCACTTGGTAGGTCATGGATTTAAAAGTTAAAAGTCATTGGACTTTTGTTATATATACGTGTTATAAGTATGCACATCTTGGAAGAATTATAATGGTTCCATAAATTCATTTTTTAGAAAGAATAATTTTATCATGAATTCTTACATAAAATTCTACAAGGATCTATCATATGTAGGCGAAGATGATTTTTGTGGCGTTTATCAAAAGTAATTCTTTGTACAAAGAAAATAAATGAATAAAATGATGAAACCACATGGAAAGGGGGTAAAAAAGGTTCTCTTCATTGACTTCATTATATCTAAAGGTATCATAATGAAATAATTGGGATTTCCTTCTCATCCTCCATATGAAGAAACAATGATAATATTTCATACTTATCAACCACAACAAGCAAAGGAAGTAAGATTTAATATTTTTTTGCTTTGTCTTCGAAAGGTACTTCTATGAATGGGTCCTAAAGAAAAAAATCCCATGGTAAGCAATCATCCTCGAGGCATCATCAGATAGGAAATTCCATAGCATGTTAGTTCATAACAAGGTACTTAATATTAAAAAAAGATAGATATGTCATTAGAACTTGGGGTAAAGAGAGTAATTAGATTAATTTTCTTTCTTAGGAATTGAGGTTAAGACATTGGAAGAGGTTGAGGGTAAGGTCTAACAAATATGAAGTTGGTTAAAAAATATAATATAAATTTATCTCTTTACTTTGGACTTTCATAAGTCCATAAAGAGGAATTCACTATGTTGTTTATAAGGATTCCATTTATATTTATTTAGTTCCAAGTGGGTGAAATGATCAAGGTGTTAGTAGATATGAGTTTGATTTGGAAAAGGAATTTGACTTATGCATAACTTTTAGGACCTTATATAAGGTAAATGAAAAAATGTCTTTGCTTACATGGGCATTCGTTAAGAGAATCTTGTGCATCAAATTAGTATTGCACTTGGTAATGATAAGAAAATATATTTACCTTTTTTTACCATTTAAAGATATTTTTTATGTACAAAAGGTTGTCTCTAATAGTTCAAGGAGTTGACGGGCATCCTTGGATGATGTGGGATGTCTTTTCATCATTGGTCTTACGATTGCATAATCTCTTGTGGCGGCGGCTGAAAGCTTCGCTTTAATGAAGTTCGATTGGAGTGGTTCAGGTGATAATACTTGACACGTGTTGAGGGTCTTTTTAAGGAAGGCTAGGTGGTGTAGTGTGTACCCTAAATTTGCAGAGTGGTTAGGTACTAGGTCAACGTTGCTTTGGAATGATGGAAGCAATGTATTCATTCAAAACTAAGTTGCAACAAACGACATTTTTGGGTCTTGTCTCAAAGTTTAGGCTTAAATTCGTGCTTAAACGGTCTTTTGATGATGTTATTGAGGTGGTGCTAGAGGCTCTGGGAAGGTTGTTCATGGAAGCAACGCATCGAGGCAGGTTGAATGTCGACATTGCTTCTGTGATCTTTACGTGGGGTTTGGAATTAAACGAGGAGATTGAGGTTATCGAATGGGTAATGGACTCACTCTTTGATAAGGAATTGTTATTGCGGATGGGCCTTCTAGGAGTGGGTTGTCCCGGGGGTGGGCTATGATATCTTAGAAGGATTTGAGGACATGGATGATGTTGAGGAACTAGGAGTCATTCCCTTCATGAGGTGGCATAGGAGGATAGACAAAGATGCTTATAGGATGGAGATGCTTATGGCTTGTGGGAAAATTTGAAATTTGTGCTAAGGCGACATGAATTTGATCCTAATCAGGTGGAGGTGGGAATCCCACATGCTTTTCCTAGGAAGAAGTGCTTGCAAAGAAGGGGTGGTGCTCGATGGGCTCTGGTTGGGAGGTGTGCTAGTTAGCGGAGTAGGCGATGCTAGTTTTTGGTTTTGTGCAAGATGGTGAACGGGTCGTGTAACGACGGTTTTTGGTTGGTGCACATTTTTTCAACTGGTGTTGTTGAACTGAATTACGTGTGGCTGGATGCAGATATGCTCCTTTTGATTGGCATTGGGCTCTTCGGAAAATCTGTAGCAATTAGTGGCTACTTTGGCATGGTTGGCGGGTGATAGTGTTTTTTGCAATGATAGTATGGGTAATAGGTTTTGGCTCTTGGGTGGAAGCCCGTGTGCCTTCGTGGGATTCATCCGTCTTTTAATGGTGGGTTGGGATTTGCTAGGGAATAGGGTTTGATGGTTGTATTACTGGTGTTTTGGGGGACCTTGCAGAATGATGATGGTTAACTTTGGTTGTGTTTATGTAAATCCTTTTATTTGCTTATTAATAAAATATATAATTTATTGATCAATTTTTTTTTTTATTAAGTCTCTTATTACTTTATTCACTTAAGCTAAACTTAGGAGTATTTTTTTATTAATTATATTGGACTAAATATAGGTCTATTTGTCTCATTGCATGAGATTAAGAGGCTTGTCACAATCTACTGCAATCCTCATCTAGGATTTGCTTTTAATAAGCATGCACTTTCATTGTAATCATCAATTCACATTTATTCATTCAATACAAAAGGCATATCAGATACTTTTGTGGATTCAATCTTTTCTCTCTTAGTTTCATAGTAAATTGGTTGCTTTGATCTCTTGTTTGTGATAGATGTTTTGGTTGTAGCTTGGATCACTAGGAGTTGTGGGGGTTAACTATCAACATCAACATGGTATCAAAGCACCAAATCTGTGACTTCTTGTCCAAATTTTGAAATATCCGGCCTTGAGGGAAAAATTGGCTCATCCTAGGATGAAAAGAGCATCACCGTTGCATCCAGAATGGTAAAAAAACCCTTAGAATGCTTGTCATTTTGCCAAATTTGGAATAGTTACAAAAAAGACATTTTTTTACAGCACAAACATTCATACAATCGGTTGCATTAATTTATGTGCACGATTGACGTTACACAGGGTGTTATTAAAAAGAAATTGGTTTTTTAAATAATTTGCCATCAATAAAAAATAGGTCAAAAAAAAGGCAAAGATTTTGGATTCTAGCAAGGTACATGTTGTACCCTATGCACAGACTCGTCTATACGACAAAGGTACATCATAGGGGGCCCATTTATTACAGGTAGTAGATTAATTTGTCGACTGACCTTTCCTTAATCTCCTAGTTGGCAACTTCATATAATTGACCGATGGTTTACTAAGAATCCGTCAGTGGTGAAATACCTGACGGCAGGGTAAAAAAAATTGAAGCAACATTATTCCAGTAGCTCAACCGTTTTGCTGCAAAAATAAGAATATTTTGATTCTTAACTGAATATTTCAGTAGAAATACAGTGAAAAAATATTCTGTTCTACAATAGAATATACCGGCAGTTGCATAGAATGTTTCAGGTGATGAAAAATCTTCACGAGCACAAGATTTTTTGCATGCACGAAGAATATTCCAAGCATATTAGCTAATGTCACCATGATTTCATGATGACATCAGTATTGTACAGACATTCGTACGACCCTCCAAGCCCCCTCCTAGCCTTCATTTGCTCTAAATGAGCAATTTTTTTCTTTTTGGCATAACTTGGGCAGACAGTGTTGAAATCGGGAAAATAAGATATTGTTGGAAAGTTGATTCTAAGAAATTTTTAGTGGTGTGGGTTTCATTATTAGATTTTGCTGCTGGTTCCTATTATTCTTAGTCAAAGTTAGATAATCATTTTACGCTTTCAAGCTCATAACTTTTCACTTGTATCTTCAATTTTTGCGATTCCAACATCATTGGAAAGGTATTTTAGAGCTCTTCAAATCCATCCATCCACTTTTTCTAGAGACTACCCTAGGTACATTTTATTTAGTATTTCATGATTTCACATTATGCTTAATTACTTGGACATCTTGGCACTTGGAAATGATCTATTTGTGTTGGATGATATCATTTGATTTGCTTTTTCAATACAAAGGTTTTTAGTCTTTGATTTTATAATTCAAGGAAGTATCATGGGTTTTTCTATTCATCCTTTTGTGATCAACTTGGAAAAGGATAACTATGAGTCTTGGTGAAATGGCATCCTGACACATCTCAGGTAGCTTGATCTTTTACCTATGGACTCATACCTACACTAGACACACTAGGGATTTTATCAGCATGGGGCATCATATGAGATCATATTGTAGGAGTCATATGTTCTAGTGTTGATCTTGACACTATGTGTGCTATATTAGGCATTGAATGTCCCCACACACTTTGGACACAACTTTACAAGGTGATCCATGGAGATCCTCATATCTCTCCGTACCTAGAGGGTCTTGCTACATATTATCTCATCCCTCTTGTAGATGTAGATTCCATACCATTTGATGACAATACTTTAGAGGATCTTGAGTATATTACAAGTCTTGCATGCTCTAATGGTTCAGACACTTGTATTCATGTTCCCACTCTTTAGATCAAGGATACATCATCATCTTCTATTTTTCTCGATTAGTTTTATATTGCCACATCCATGGCCCTTATTGGTTTAGTGTAGCAAGACACACATCTTCTAGACATAGCTACTTGGGATTCATATCTTGCAAACATATCATCCTTGTTTGTAGAGTCTTAGATTGTAGACTTGGAGGATTAATTTGAGGGCCTTCATTTCCTCTTAGTTTACAACCACATCATCAGTGTTGTCCCACCATCTTCATCACCTTTGTAGGTTGTTCTACATCAGTCTTTGTAGGATTTTGGATTGACATCATCAATTTTTGACATGTGGATACATGAGCAGTTTTCAGAGGCACACACCATTTGGATTTGGATTCTTGATTCAACCATTATTTTGGATTGGCTTCTCCAATCACTAGTGGATTTGTTTCTTGCTAAGGAGAGAAATATTGTTTCTAAGGAGTGGATCATATTTATCTTCAAGTATTCATCATTGACACATGAGTTACTTCTTTATGGGGGGATTCATATCCTCATTTTCTATCTCCTACTAGGGGGACACATTGTTTTTGTGTGACATAAGCATTCCTTGGGGGGTCACATTGAGTCCTCCTATCCTTCTTTCACTAGTGCAATAATTTATTTTTCTCTATTTTGGAGAGGAGTTTTTCCCATGTGGTTTTCTCTTTTTGTTTAGTTATGAGAGGTTTCATTTGTTTGTACATGGGTACCTCGCCAAGACTTGTATTAAGGACCCATCCATGCATCCATCATTGCATTCTACATCAGGGCTTTATAGTTTCTCCCTAATTTGATCTTAAGGCTGGAATGTTGGAGTAATTAGAACATCAATTGATAATTAATTAATTATTAAGCTCCTTATTACTTTATTCACTTAAACTAAACTTAGGAGTGTTTTTTTATTAATTAGATTGGGCTAAATATAGGTCTAGTTGTCTCGTTGCATGAGATTACGACACTTGTTACAATCAAATGCAATCCTCATCTAGGTTTTGCTTTATTTTGATTTTATAAGCATGCAGTTTCATTGTAATCATCAATTCACATTTATTCATTCAATACAAAATGCATATCAGATGCTTTTGTGGATTCAAGCTTTTCTCTTTTGGTTGCATAGAAAATCAGTTGATTTGATCTCTTGTTTATGATAGGCATTTTGGTTGCAGAGGATCACTGGGTGATGTGGGGATTCACTATCAACTCCAACATTTAATAAATATTAGTAGATACATCTTTAAAGGATTGCAGATGATAAAATTAAAAAAAGTTTTTTCTTGTTTTATTGGTGTGTGCAAGTGTTTTTCTATTCTAAAAATGCAAAATCACAAAATGAAATGCAAGAAGAAGAACACAAACATCTACTCAAGATAAGCCTAGTTTAATTCAAACAAATACACAAGAAAATGATAAGTTTACCTTGTTTGAATTGTTCCTTTTAGTTGGTCCTTTGAAGATGAGTTGTGTGCTCCTTTTGTTAGCAAAATGGCATGAAACCTAATGCAAATTGATGGTGATGAGATGAAGAATGCAATGGTGTGGCTAAATGAAGGATTGGATGCAATATGGGTGCTCAAAAATGCTGCCATAATGGAGTGGATGCAAGATAGCTAAGTGTGATAATGCTTGAATGATTTAGTGATGATCAAAATGAGGCGAAATCCACCATTTTTAGGGGAAATGCCTCCAAATGAATGGATGGCTAAGATTGATCCTTGGAGAGGAGATCAAGGGCTAAGATCAATTGAGACCTCACAAGCTATCACATGGGGACATGTGGATGGTGAGGTGGACAAAAGGGGATGAGATGGCAACGACATGGCCATGAAGTGGAGGTACTTGAAAGTACCTTTGGAATGGACAAGATCTCCTCATAAAGGAGGTTCTTGTCCATATGTACAATGAGAGGACAAGTGAGGAATTAAAAATTTCTCACAAATCCTCATGGGGATTGATAAAAGGAATTAAAAAAAAAAACTTGAATTTAAAATTCAAAGGGGGAAGAAGGTGACTTCTCCAAAAGGAGAAAGTTTGAATGAGAGGGTTGACTAGGGTACATGCCATAAATGACATTAGGTGAGGTTAGGGATGATTAGTGATTTAGGTTGTGCAAATGAAGGGTTGGGTGGGTTAATGAGGGATTAAGACCAACTTGCAAAAGTTGGAGGATGTGACACTAATCGAAAATTAGAGGTGTGCACATCCTAATGATAGGATCATACGAGTTAATCAGGTTTAAAAGAGGGTTATGGAGGATGGGACAATGAGAGAGAAATAATGAATTAAAAATTGATTTAATTTATGGGGATAAAGTGACTAAATTAAATAAATTGGACTATTTATTTAATTTAAAGAGGAATAAGGTAAAATATCTAATTAATTAGAAGACATTAGGTTAGGATGAAATATTAACTAAATAATAAATTATTTAATTAATATGGTTTAGGGATGTAGGATAGGGGAAGACAAAGGCGAATTTGAAGTGGTCAAATTTAGGTGTCTACAATTGGGTCGATATAAGAAAGGTAAACACTATCTTTTTGGGTTATTGTGGTTTATCCTATGCACAAGTAATCAATTGTTTTTTCATTCAAATATGTAAATGAAGTCAAGAATGCTCATGTATTCACATCAAACAATTAACTTTGAATTTATTAATTTAATTTTCATTAGAAATCAATATAAAATTGTTATAAGATTAAATTATATTTGAAAAACATAAAATCTAATTTTTAATTGATTCAAAACCAACTTATTAATAAATAATTAACAAGGGTTGGGGCCCTAGTTCGGTTGGCTAAATCTTTCCTTTGCAGGAGGTTGGTCACGAGGTCTAGTATCACCCTCCCCCGTGGTACTGAAGGGCGTGTCGCGCTAGCGCCGTCGATCACGTTAAAAAGTTTACCAGACGCACTGCAGTTTATAGGGGGTCGTGCTACCCGATTCCTACAGTCTAATAAAAAAAAAAAAAAATAATTAACAAAATGAATTGAACAACAAATAAGTGCTAATAATAATTATATAAGTATGAGCCTGTCAATTTTTTTAAAAAAGCCAAAAATGTTAACCATGATTTTGCTTCCACTGTAGATTGCCTCTTGGCAAAATTAATATCTAAAACCAACCTCTAAAAAAGTGAATACGACACACAATGGACATTTTTGTGACTTTCTAGAGACCTTAAATCGATCCAACCAAATAAAAATTAGAGAATCTATTTTGATTATAAACATTTCGATCATAAGTTTAATGGGCATGTTATAGTTTTTATTATAATAATAACTAGCAATTGCATCTTGATGTACAATGGGTATTGATTTTTTTTTAGTGTAGGAGGTCAATTGAGAATCTAAAGCGCCTGGTGTAGTGTAGGGGGTCGTGCTACCCGATTCCTACAGTCTAATAAAAAAAATAAAAAAAATAAAAAAAATAATTAACAAAATGAATTGAACAACAAATAAGTGCTAATAATAATTATATAAGTATGAGCGTGTCAAATTATGATATTGCTATCAGGATTCAACTGTGTATTTTTCAAGTCAAACTCATTGACCCATGTTTCATGAATAGTGGTTCATAAGAACCCATCTCTCATGACCATTAAGAACCCATCTCTCATGATAATGAATGGTCCAGTGCTTCACCCAGAGTGGTGAAGCACTGGACCTCTTGGTGAAGCACTGGACCACTCATGATCATTAAGAACCCATCTCTCATGATAATGAATGGTCCAGTGGTTCACCCAGAGTGGTGAAGCACTGGACCTCTTGGTGAAGCACTGGACCATTCATTATCATGAGAGATGGGTTCTTATGAACCACTACTCATGAAACATGGATCAATGAGTTTGACTCGAAAACTACACGGTTGAATCCTTATAGCAATATCATAATAATTATATAGATATAATCCAACTCTTTCCCCAAAATAATTAAGCAATAAGTAAACAATGATCATTTCAAATATGATTTTAATGTTAACCGTTTCGCTACTTAGAAATTTCTTCGTATAATCGAGGCAGATTCCACCACGATTCGCATATTCTACCTTTTTAACGGTCGTTACTGTATTGTGTTCAGGGTTGCCAGTTTGCATTTACAGTGCCATTACCTAGGTCAAACATAGGAGCAAAGAGTTTTGTAATGAATTAATCGATATTCATTTCAGAAAATAAGTGGACTTAAATTAAATTAATAATATTAATAATTTGTCGATGCGAGGAAGTAGGAACACAAGAATTAATATAATGAATATCACGTGGTTAGTAAGGCAGTAACTCTGATTTGCCAACAGAAGTCTCCATCAATTGACACGCATCCTACGCGGTCAGAAGCATGGCAGCTTTATCATTACTGTTACAATTTCGAAAGAAAGTTCTTGCCCGTTAAAATAGAAGGGAACGCGTTACAAATTTTAAGGGAAAAGTCTTTCCCGACACATCGGAGACAAAAAGCAGCAAAAGAAGACGTTAAATAAGAAACGGATCGACACAAACAGCAGGTTCTTCACTGCTGGATTTCACGAACTCTCGGCAGTATGGAGCGTGAGAAATAAGGCAGGAGAACTGTCAGCAGTATAATTTCAATCTGATCTCAGATATATTGTTGTTCGACATGGCAATGGAGAGAAAGAAATCTGTGAAGTTCCACCTGGGGAGACAGTCGTCGTTGGCACCGGAGAGAGAAGAGGGGGCAAATGGAGAAGAAGCATTGGAGAAAGAAACTGAAATTCCAGAAGATCTGAACTCCATCATACAGCTGCTGTACCTGGCAAACAAAGGGGATGTGGAAGGCATAAAGGCGCTGCTTGACGCCGGCGCGGATGTAAATTCTGCGGATTTCGATAACCGGACGGCCCTCCATGTGGCCGCTTGCGAGGGTCACAAGGATGTTGTCTCTCTACTGCTTAGCAGGGGTGCCGACGTCAATTGTAAAGATCGATGGGGAAGCACGGTATGTATACAATTTTCTGTATTGTTAGTTTTGTTCTTCACAAATATTACAGTATTTCATTGTAGTTGCTGGTCGTTAGTTCGAATCTCGTAAAGCCAATTTTGACAGGTTGACTCCGCGTGCAGATTGGTATTTTTTTTTTCCTCCAATTTTAATTTATATACATTTTTAGGGCAAAAAATGTTTCCTGCGGGTGCCCCGTTTTGACGAGGTAGAGAGTCTTTTTGCGCTGGTTGAGCTCGAAATTCCATTCGGCATACACTGTCAAGTGCTATTTTTAGAGAATTTACCAAAGTGCTGGAGTCGCTTCGCACTATATGCTGCAATGTGAACTGGCATGCATGCAGACAATTTAGGCGGGCATAATAGCTCCTTCGGACGGAGGACAGCCTAAACGATCAGAATTATCCATTCTGCATAAGCAGTAGTTGATGGACGACAATCTATGCCTTAAAAATTGCCAATTCGGCAAACTATGCCGATATAATCTGTCATGGATGGAGGGCAATCTATGCCTCATGGACAGATAGCAGCATATGCCATTAAAAGTACCGGGGGCTTGCTCTGGGATCCAACCATTTTCAACTCTGATTAACGCTAGACGTACCTAAACACAGAGGAGCAAATCTAGACAAGGGTTTAATTGTGTACTCCGCTATGTGTCTGCCACAAAGCCAGGCCCACTAACCTATTAAAATAATAAAGTTCAGTCTACATAGTCTTCAAGTGTTCCAATGCAGTCGGCTCTGCTTGCACACATGTGAATTAAACTTTGGTTGCTACAGCACAAATTATGTTATATTTTAGGGCATTTAAGCCTGAATTAGTGTAACTAGGTCAATCTTTTGAAAGATTAAGATATTTTGACTCACCTTAAATGTTCACGCTCCTTCAGAGCTCTTTATTTTTCTTTTGCAGAAAATTTGCCTCGAGGAAAAGTTGAAATCTTTGCAGAATGATACTCAAGTTCTTTGCAGATCATGGTATTGAATGGTTTTCCATTCTGCCAATGGATTGTATCATGCCACTTAAGTTCCTCATCTAGACTACCTTTAATACAGGCTGTGATCTATTTCATATAAATGTTTCTAAGTTTTCAAATTTGAGTTGACCTAAAAGATACGTGAAAGAATCCGAATCTAATATGACGGGGGAAATATGACTAATTGCAATTTAGATATTCTCAAGAATATTGTTAACGGTTTATTGAATAAGATTAGCAAACGTGATTTAGTGGAATTCTTCTAAATATTTTCAAGAATTTTCTTTGTAGCCTTTTTATAGTACCTTGGTCACTAAAATCATTTATTGAAATTTTCTATTTCTGGGAATAATTTTATTTAGACTTTCTTGGAAGAAATTTTTGCTTGGACTCATGCTGAATAATTATGTTTGTTTCTGAGTTCTTTTCCTTTTTAAAGTTCTGCAGCGAATTTGACAAAGTTCCTGGAAGACTTAGCTGTTAATTTTCCACAATTATTACATTCTCATATACATTCTATGCTCTAGCTTAACTTTGTTTCTTCTCCTCATTCTCATAAATATCATGGATGACTTATAATACCTGAAACAAATCATTATTAAGGATGGGAGTCTTAAAGACCTTGTTAGATTTCACCTTTTGATCTTGTCTTCCCTTTTGAAGAATCCCTAGGACCAGAAGGGTTTCTATTTAGATCTCCTTTTTTCTGGCATTTTCTCACTCCAGAATTTCTGTATCCCTTTTCTTTAGGTTTTCTTGGGTTTCTTAAATTTGCTTTAGGAACTCTTGAGCTAAATGACTGCGCATGATAAACCCTACATTAAAATGATAGATGTTCATAATCCAACTATTGAGTCCACAGATCCACAGCATATTTTTAAACAGTCCTTTAGAAATGGGTCAGCTTAGATCCATCCATAACCACAAATAGTCTTGCATGAGAAACATAAAACTTCACACACAAGTTATGCAATTCATTTTGTTGTGCATGCAAGAGCATAGTCACTCAAAAGCTCTAGAAGGATTTTGAAAAGACAAACTAAATCAGAGACCTTATGTGGGAGTTCCTTGGAGGAGTCAAATCATGGTTTTATGCGTTGTATGAAGCTACTGAATCTCCCTCAAAACCAAGGTTGCCCTTCAAAGATTTGGGCACTGTGTTCCTTTCAAGTTTTGAGATTTAAAAGCAATAAAGAAGCCATTATGAGTAAATTTAAGGTTAGCCTTACCTTGGAGTATAAAATTCTTTAAAATCCATTTTTGAATCTTCACCCTCTGCCAAACCAGAATAAAGTGTTAGGCAAGTGCTTTTCTCAAGTGCTTAGAGATCTCCAAATTCATCATCTCTTTTTCAAGGGCTTGGAGACCAACTCTTTTAACCTTGGAGTAAAAAGTCCATATGTTGGATCCACTGAATTTTGTAGGGATGCCAGGCTTGAATTCTATAGAACTTGATGGTAGGAATGATACGGAGTAGGAGATTGGGGGGGCAAGGCACAAGAGGGGCGTGGTTCTTGGATCATAGAATGTATATTTATTTTGTGCCTTTTATTCTTTGCATTGTATATCTGGTAAGATTATTTCAGACTCAACATTTTTTCCTATATTTGTGATAAGTGGTACAATAGTTATCCATGGCTTTCAAAAACAATATTCTTTTTCCATACTGTGGGGGGCCATTTAAATATTTAACTTATCCAAATTGGAACATGAAAAGTTAGTAACTTTAGCTTATTAGGCAACTATTCTTATTCACCATCAAAATGAATAATTAGGTAATTTGAAAACACTTTCATGGCTCCTAACATGAAGAATTTCTACAAGAAAAAAGTATGCAAGATTGAACACCTTGACACCTTGAGACCATGAACAAATGAAGAATGTTCTTGAAACAAAGAAGAAACAGAGAGTTGTCTGTACAGTGATAGAACTAGCAGGGTGGCAGCTGTGTAGGTGTCATTGTGGTTCTATTTCTGTCATGTTGGTTGTGTATGTGATATGCCAGGTCAGACATAAAAGAAGAATAACAGTAGGGAAATGATATTTCTAAATGCTCTTTTGTGTTTAAACTGTCCTCTTAGTTTGTTGTTGAGTTTGTATTTGTACACCCTCTAAAGGCCTTGCAGTTTTCTTTTGAATCTTTTATGTCTTATTGGTGGAGGAATTGTAGCATGTGAGTGCAATAGAGTGTGCATTGGAGCAAGTTCTAGAGCATATCAAGCTGTAGGGGTATTTTTGGCCTCAAGAATGTAATAAGCTTGTATTCCTATAGAGGAGATAGTGGGCAGGAGAAAACAAAGCCCAACCCTTTCAGGGTTTTCCCATGTTGGATTTCTTCAGGACAAACTCCCGTTTGTGAGCTTTGTTTGTTTTATGTTCGTTCATTTCTTGTTTCATGGTATACATACAACAATCTACAATAAGTATACTACTTAAGCAACTCATATTCTAAGTATATATATAAGAAACAATATGCTTAATGAAAAAAGATATTTGTACATAAGCTAAGATTTATGTTGGTCAAATAGCTATGGAATACGAATGCTAATTACACACCATTAATTAATGTACCGATGCCTATGTCTGAATTTGAGCAATTACTGATTCGCTTCTTCAGCATCTCAAGAATAACATTATTCTATTAGTCTTCTAACTTTTGGCACTTGCTTTTTCTAATTTTCTTTACCTGGTATTGGTGTAAGCAGCCACTTGCAGATGCTAGACATTATAAAAACTTAGATGTGTGCAAGCTTTTGGAGGAAAAAGGCGCAATTTTACCGGTAGGGTTTCATGCATTTAATTTGATAATCTCACAGTTGTCTGGGTCATTTTGCAAATTTTAAGCTTTCTCATTGTCATGTACTAATCATCTGAAGATATGTTTTGATGGAATTACTTAAAGTTTATAAATAAGGGTTTAATATAATAATAAAACATAAAATATATTTGCAGACACCTCCCATGCATGTTACAAATGCTCGCGAAGTTCCAGAATATGAAGTTGATCCCCAAGAGCTGGATTTCACAAATAGTGTTCAAATTACGAAGGTAATTCAGAAGGCAAATGCATTTTTTTACAGAGAAATTCGTGAAAGATAAATAGGATATGATTGAAATGTTTGGTACAAGCTTTTGTGAATTCATATAGTCTTCTTACTCTAATATGCATATAATACAGCTCACAGCTAAATGCTTTGAATTTTGAAACTATTCATTAACTAATAATTATCCTCGATAAAATGCCCCCTTGTGTACGGCAATTAATATGATTATGATTATCTTGACACTGCAGGGAACATATCAAGTTGCATTGTGGCGAGGAATACGAGTTGCTATAAAGAGTTTTAGTGAGGATATATTTACAGATGGAGAAAAAGTGTGAGTAATTTACTAATTAGGAAAAGTTCTAAAGGTTAGACGGGACATTTAATTTTGGGTTTCCTAAAGTGACCTTTCAGAATCATCCTTGTTTGAGTCTTATTTACTAATCTGCTTGTTATTGATATTAGAAATATACATCATTTTACTTGACAGGAGGGCATTTAGGGATGAGCTGGCCTTGCTGCAGAGAGTGCGACATCCAAATGTTGTCCAGTTTCTTGGTGCTGTCACTCAGAGCAGTCCCATGATGATTATTACTGAATACCTACCAAAGGTTTGTATTCAATGTGTATTGTTTGTACATCTTTGCGTTTCGGACAAACTTTTGATTTGCTAGTATCATCAAATTTTTTCTTTTGATAAAACTTACTGTACTAAAGAGAATTTCAGGGATTTACGTTTGAGATTATGGCATGATTCTGATAGCGAGTGTCTTAATGAGAGAAAGATGGTTTAATCAAATTAAGTTCTTTCTCAATTTGTCATGGTGGTGCAGTTTGGATGGTTGTTACTTTTTGGACCATGGTTTGGTCGTTTAAAAGTAAAAACTCTATTCATTCAATAAGGATGAAACCCACATGTTTGAATAGTTGAGAAATTGTCATAGGCTTCAGATCATGGTTAGAAGACATGTTTTATTTAGATTCTTGTGTGGTTTGTTTTGTGCATAGGTTCTTGATCTACGCATTGGGGTTGCTTTGTTTGGAAACTTTTTGGTATGATGTTCTAGGCATGTTGGCTTTTGAAGTTGTGTGCATATGTTCTTTGGCACATAGATAGTTGCTTGTGCACACACATTTCTTGAGGCCACAGTCTATTCTCGAGCCACACTCTTTGTTATGCTCAATTTTGTTCTCATGCATCCTTAGTGATGTGTTGCCAAACTATATCAATTGTCTACTTGTTAATGTGTTGAATAATGGCATCTGTCAAATCCTTACTCAAATGTTGCATTAGAAGTTGAATTAATTCTTTTGGAAGTTAAACCATCTTGGGTTAATAACAAACTTTCTCTTGAATTCTATACTGGTTGAAGGGGTTGTGTGGACCTAATTTTATGTATGGCCTTTGGATGGAAAGACTAAAGCTTTGTTGGATTGGAGTTGGTTGGCATATACTATGTATTGAGCAAATTGTTTGTATTGTTAGCTTTATAGAGGAACTTGCCCATTAATGGATTGGGCTAGGTTATGGTGACCACCAACGACCATTGGTTTTGGGATGTAGAGTCTTTGTACATCTATCTTGTCACTTGTTAATGAGTAGCCAAAAGTTTGTAATGTTAATAAATTTTGTGATTATCATGGCATTAATTGTTTAAACTTTGAAACATCCTCTTTTGTATCTTTCGTTGTGTATTCTTAAACATCATGGCATTAATATATTTTAATATATTAGTTATCACCCCTTAGTGGATTGAACTAGTTAATGGTGATCACCAAACCACTATTGGATTTTTGATGCAAAGACTCTCTATACATCTATGCTATCACTTGTTGTTAATGAGTAGCCAATAATTCGTAATCTTAATATATTTTGTGTTGATCATGGCATTGGTTGTTTGAAACATCCTCTTTTGTATCTTTCCTTGTGTACTTTGTGCATGAGATAACTAGTTGCTCATTTGACCCATTACCAACCATTGCTATATTAATTGGTATTAGAACAAGAGTTATGAGTTGTGAAGGAGGTGTGTTGTGCTCAATAGTGGAAGATAGTTATGCGTGTGTGGCATTGTTGGTGGTTCAAAATTGAAATGGCCTATAGAGCTGGTAGGATAAATAATAGAAATACCATAGCATTTCGTGATTATTTGCTGGACATGTTGAGAGTTGGACAAGCTAGGATTAAGCCATTGAGATTGTACAAAGGTAATGCATGGTTGTGGCTACTAATATTAGTGGTGAATAGCAAGTAGATTGGAAAGATGGCCTATCAAGTTTGGAGGAAGAACAAACTTTTGAAGAGAAATTTGCCTTGATGAAGGCATGGAACAAACCAAGGTATGATCTTCCAAGCTACATATGAAGCTTAAATTCAAAAGATTTGTTGGATTGGATCACTGAGCTAAAAAAATATTTTGAGTTTGAATCCATAGTTTAATATGAGTGATGTATGCTGCAATGAAGTTGAGAGGGCATGCTACTTTGTGGTGGGGTTTGGTTCAGAAGGACAGTGTGTAGAGGGGGAAGTGGAAGATCACTAGTTGGGATCATTTCATCACCAAGCTGAAAGGAAAGTTTATATACACCAACTATTTGTTGGTTTCAAAATTTGTGCCAATAGGAGACCACAATGAAGAAATACATGGAGGAGTTCTATTGACTTGGTATTCACATTGGTTATGTGGAGGATGACAGGGAGAAGGCTTCGAGGTGGGGTTTGGTTGAGAAGGACCATGTGTAGAGGGGGAAGTGCAAGATCACTAGTTGGGATCATTTCATCACCAAGCTGAAAGGAAAGTTTATATACACCAACTATTTGTTGGTTTCAAAATTTGTGCCAATAGGAGACCACAATGAAGAAACACATGGAGGAGTTCTATTGACTTGGTATTCACATTGGTTATGTGGAGGATGACAGGGAGAAGGCTTCAAGGTATGTGAATGGTTTGCATGCTTTCATTCAAGATGAAATTTGTTTGTTGTAGATTTATTTTGTGGAAAAAGCCTATTAGCTTGCATTTTGCACAAAGAAGAAGTATTGTAGACAATAAGACACACATGACAAGGTGAGGGTAGAAAGAATAAACAAGTTGGTGGAAGAAAATGTTGTCCCTAAATCTAGGAGTGTTGTCCCTGAGAGTCAAAGGAAATAAAATGTCCATTAGTGTTGTTGACATGTTTAACATGCAAGTACAAGATGTAGCTGATAGTTCTATTGCCAAATTTTTCTTTGCTATTGCTATACCATTTCATTTGGCACACTCTTTTTTAAACAAATGTTCAAAAATGCATTTGCTGCTTGTCCTTCATATGTTCCCCCTCCTTGATAAGGAGTATTCCAAAATGAGTATAATGATGGAGGAGAATAAACAAGTTTGGATAATGGATGGTTGCTCTATCATTATGGATGGGTGGACTAATATTAGACATTGGCCACCCATCAATGTTATTGTCACATGTTCAACAAACACTTATTTTCTTAGAGCTATTGATTGTTTGGGGAATAGGAAGGATGCAAGCTTCCAATTTCAAATTTTGAAGGATGCTATAAAAAAGGTTGGACTCTCTAATGTTGTACAAGTAGTGACTGATTCAGCTTGTGTATGCAAGCTAGCTAGCTTAAGAGGTTGGATCCCATGTTGTGTTTATGTGTCAAACAACGCATTGAAAGACATTGGGAAAATAGATTGGGTGAAGGAAGTGGTGTTAGAAGCTAGATGCATTCAAATGTTTATTTGCAATTATAACACACATCGCTTGCTTTGTTTAGGACTTTTTTGAGGAAGGAATTCCTCAAGTCTGTGGATACCAGATATGCTAGCTACTTTATTTTGTTGGAGAGGATGATTGAGGTGCAAAAGCCTCTTCAATTGATGGTGGTTAATTCAGAGTGGGCTAGATGGGTAGAGGCAAACACAGCTGAAGGAAAAAATATCAAACAAAAAATCCTCAACGATGGTTGGTGGTCCACAACGAGGTAAGAGATTGTTTTTTATTTTTTAATGAATTGATTTTTAGTATTAAATTTCTGATTTTATTATTAATTAATACATTGCTGATTTTAATATTAGATTTTTGGTTTTCATTTTATTATTGATATCAAATTAATAAATTGCTGATTTTATTATTCAATTTTTAATTTTATTATTTTTATTATTTCTAAGTTTCTAACTTGTAAATTTACCAAATTATGTTCATTCTTGAATCTTTGCAAATATATTTGCTCCATTATCTCACCTATTGTGCGAGTGATAAGATTTGCTGATATTGACTCCCCTAGCCTTTGAGAGATTTATGAGACATTTGACAACATGGTTGGACAAATTAAGCAGGCGATTCATAGTAGGGACCCTAATTTGGGATTTTATGAGGAGCACATTAGGCTCATTGTGACGCGACACTATGAACACCCCACTTCATATGACTACCTACGCTCTAAATCCCAAATGGTATGCAACAAGACTTGGGAGAGTGCCTCCATGTGGTGATGGAGAGGTGGTAGATGGCTTCATGAAGGCCCTTGGGAAAATGTATACTGAGGAGTCCAACAAACATAGAGCACAATGGCTAGCCTTTGTGAGTCTTTGTGGCCCAACATTCAGTAGACCAGAGGCGAGGATGGATAGAGCTGCATTACTGCATTAGCTCAAATTGACCCCATTGGATGGTGGACATGGCATGGCAAGGATGCACTAGAGTCGAGGATCCTTGCCATTCGTCTCCTTTCACAGGTTGCTATTTCCTTTGTTGCAGAGAGGAATTGGTCTACATATTGCTTCATCTTGTCAATCAAGAGGAATAGGCTTACCTCTAGACAATTGGAGAAGCTAGTGGTTGTGCATAGTGCCTTGAGGCTTCAGGATTGACAAACACCTGAGTATCGTCAGACTTGAACTGAACGTTGGGATGTTGATCCCAAAGATACTACACAGGGTGATGATGAGGCACATGATGCATTGCTTGGGGTTCCATTGGATCAGGATGAGACAACCTCTCATAGTGGCAGTGACTCAAACTCTGATTTTGATGCAATGTTAGGGGATGCTGATTAGGGACAGCTGCATGTTTCTATATTTTTGTCATTTTGTTGTTGAAACTTGCAGCCTTTGGGAAATTTGATGTAGTTTTTATAAAATATATATGCACATTGTCAATGAATGCAATTAAATTGTGTTAAAACTTCATTTTTTTGTTGCTTTCTATGAAATAAAAATATCAATTGAACTCTAATATTATGTGTATAGGTTCTATGATGTATATGATGATGGCCTTATCATATAAATATTTGAAGTCTTCTATATTTTTTGAATTTTCCCTATTTTCAATAGTTGTCCCTTGCCATCCCCTAAAAATGGCCTTCCTCTTGTCCTTGTCAAGGGGGTTCTTTTGGTTTCATCCGATCCTTCCCACAAAAATCTTTTAAAGATGTGCTCTAGCTGGTTGTCAACTTTGTTTGTTACTTTTGTGCATGAAAGTTGGTAGGTTGGAATGACAAAAAGGACAACCTTGATCATTTAAATTTTTTCCGGAAGAGTGAGCTACTTACCTTTCCAAGAGACAACCTTGTTCTTGCACTTGTTCACTATTTCATCCCATAAACACATTCTGATTGCCCCTTTAAATAGTGGTACACCCAAATATTTGCTTGGAAGAACTCCTTTATTAAAATTGAGTGTGGAATTAATGTGTCTTTGTATGTTCTTTTTGGTATTGAAAAAGAAGATATTTGACTTTTCTTTATTAATTACTTGTTCTAATGCTGCCACATATCTTCCAACTAAAGATTTGATAGAGGATACAACTTGTTCACATGCTTTCCCTTATACAACTTGTTCACATGCTTTCCCTTATAGGATTGTGTCATCTACAAATAGTTGATGTGTTACAGGCAGGAAATTATTGGCTACCTTAATGCCTCTTCAGCTTCCTTGTTGTTTGAGGGAGTTGGTCGCTCTGCCTAGAGCTGTAGTCATAATGATGAGGAGGAAGGGAGATATGTGATCACCTTTTTGGAGGCCTCTTGTGGCCTCAAAAAAACTGCATGGGCTGCCATTCACCAATACAATATTTGATAGTAGATATACAACTGAAGATCCATCTAATCCAGTCTGCACGAAAGCCAAATTTTTCCATGATCTTCATTAAAAATCTCCAATTGACTCTATTGTATGCTTTGCGTACATCTAATTTTAAAACCATGCAACGTCTCATGTGTAGTGATTACTGTCAATTATGTTCCTTCTTGGAATGAAACCAATTTGCTCATTTGAAATGATGTTAGGCAGTAATAGTTTCAGATGATTGCTAAGATCTTTGCCACAATCTTGTAACTTGTCTTACACAATGAAATGGGATGAAAATCTGCAAAGATAGAGGCTTCACATTGTTTTGGAATTAATGCTATGAATGCGGTGTTGATGTCTTGAAGCATTTTTTCAATGCATTGAGGTTGTCGATAGCCTTCCATGCTTCATCACTGAAGATGTCCCAATGTTCCTTGTAAAACATTGTAGGGAAGCCATCAAGCCCAAACGATTTTTCTCAGTGCATTTGAAATACTGCTTCCCTAACATCCTTCTTTGTTATTGGCGAAATCAACATTCTATTGTCTTCCTCTGTTATCGTGTGTGGAATCAGGCATAAGAATTTGTTTTGTTCTTGGAGATCCGATGCATTATCACAGGCAAGAAGTTTCCATGGCAAGAAGTCTCTAAAAGTGATTGACTACTTTGTTACATGTTTCTAACTGTTTGGATAGCTGTCCCATCTTCCTCGTGAATTGCGAAGTTTATGATTTAGGCTCTTCTCATTTTTGTTGAGTTGTGGAAAATTTTTGTGATCAAATATCCGTCCTTTAACCAAGTTTCCTGTGATTTGGATTTCCGGTAGATTTCTTCTCTTGCGAGTAGCTTTGTATGTGTCTTCATTAGTTCTTTCTCATTCTCATGGTCTTTTGAGAACATCCCTTGATTTTTTACTTTTTGGTTAAGAGCTTCTAACTCAGCTTCCACCTTGTTTTTTTCTTGAAAAATATTTTTGAAGGTGTTGGTATTCCATTCCTTTAGTCTGTTTGATCAATTTTTTTGCCAATTTGAACATCTTAGATCCATTTGGTACATTTGCATTCTCCTACCAATTTTTCATGTGGTCTTTGAGAGAGACATCTCTAAGCCACATTTTTTCAAACTTGAAAGGACATCTTGTTGGAGTATGGTCATTGGTTAAACAGAGTGTGATAGGGAAATGGTCAGACTTTAATACTATCAAAATAGAGGATTCTATTATAATAGGTAACTGGATCCAATTAGGTGATATGAGGAATTTGTCAAGTCACTCAACAATGTTGGTGAAACCTTTTCTTTTGTTTCTCCATGTGTATTCACCATTCTTCAAAGGAATGTCTATCAAATTATTATTATTGGCAAACTTTTGAAATTCTTTCTAATTTTGACTTAGCTAGGAGGTACCACCTTTTTTCTCCATGGGTAATAGCATGGCATTGGCATCTCCACCTATTAAAAGTATATCATTATCATAAAGGGTGACTAGAATTGAGGTTTCATTCCTTACCTTTATCTTCTCCTCTGATTTGATTGGCCCATACACATTCAATATCCAATAGGTTGGATTCGAATCAAGGGTAGTAATTTTACAGGCTAACCAATATAAAGTACACCAAGCCAAATGCTTACTTGAAGCTGTTGAGGATGCCATAGAGTGGCCATGCCTCCAAAAACACTATAGGATTGTATAAGCATCCCATCCTATCCAAAACATTGTTTTAAGAGAGAGGTATCGTCTTCTAACGAAAGCTTGGTCTCTTGAAGCATAAATATATCAGCGTTTATTGTTTGTAGATGGCACTTGACTAGCTTTGCATGCTAACCAATATCGAGTTCCAAGCCAAATACTTACTCGAAGCTGTTGAGGATGCCATAGAGTGGCCATGACACTAGAAGCATTACAGGATTGTATAAACATCCCATCCCATCCAAAACATTGCTTTAAGAGAGAGGTATCTTTGTCCATCGAAAGTTTGGTCTCTTGAGGCATAAAAATATTAGCATTTATTGTTTGTAGATGGTGCTTGACTAAGTGCTATTTGTTGATGGCGTTGAGGCCCCTAACATTCCAGGTGGTGATCTTCATTGTGTGCTAAGGGAGGGTTTCCTCCCTTAGGCATTAGAAATTTACTGATGATGGTTTGTCCTTCGACCATTGCATCCTTAGCTCGATGTACTGAATTTGGTTTTCTTTCTTTTTTCTTGCTGACTTTCAAGTTGGGTTTGAGGATTTTGGAAGCATCTTGATTAATTGATCTATGGTCCGATAAACCTATATCATCTTCTTGTGAGACATCAAAAGACCAATCTATATCTTCTTCTTGCTCTATTGCCTGCATTTGCAAAACTTGTGCAATTGGCTCGTTTGTGTCATTCATAGAAGGGCCTTGGATATCTTTGGAAATATTCTTGTTGATAATATGTGTAGGGGAGGCCTCATCGCGGTAAATGCCTAAGCCATTAATGGGTTTTGATGACAAATTGACGTCAAGGAAGTGTTTCCCAACATTAGTAATGTTCATTTGAGTGGGGCGTTTAGCTTGAGTGGGGTTTTCATTTGCCAAATTATTGTTTTTAACCCAGTTTTTAATTAATTCTTCTCTTAAAATGGTTTTGCTTCCATTGGTCTTCTTACACGCCTTAATTGTTGGGGGTTGTCTAGAGCAATCCGAAGGATGGTGATTCCTTCTTAGACAATATAAGAAAAAAAACTTCGTCTCCTTGATTTCAATGTTTTGAATCCATATTTTGTTATTTGCAATGAGGCATATTTCTCTTGGAATTTCCCGAATTGCTGCAACTTGGATTCAGGTATAAAAATATGCCTCCTTTTCTAGAATATTTGCATAGATATCAACCAATGTCCTTAGGGTTCTTCCTATTTTCATTAGACATTCTTCCAACCAATATTTTAATGACAAATTGTACAATCGGATTCAACTGTTTTGGTAAATTTCTGAATTAATTAAAATGAAAGAGGCAATCGCTCTCTTTATAGAAATT
The DNA here is from genome assembly GCA_007115665.2 of Sequoiadendron giganteum. Taxonomy (NCBI): domain Eukaryota; kingdom Viridiplantae; phylum Streptophyta; class Pinopsida; order Cupressales; family Cupressaceae; genus Sequoiadendron; species Sequoiadendron giganteum. The sequence continues at coordinate 310,389,727 of CM021102.1, forward strand.
ACAATACAAAAATCAGAAGAAATTTCTAAAAGAAACTGAAGTAGACAGAAACAAACTAAAAGAATAGAAAGAAACCTAATTTACTATATTACAAATTTGATCATTAATAAACAACTAAATATTAATTTAATACCCTCCCTTAATGGTCAATCTACCAACTACACCAAGGTGCCCCCTGAATTTGACAAACTTATTCGGGCTCAGAGACTTGGTGAGAATATTTGCAGTCTGATCCTTAGTTGGAACATAACTGCAATACCACTGATCCATCTTCGACAAGCTGGCGGATGAAATGACAATAAAGTTAAACATGCTTGGTCCTTTCATGGAAGACTGGATTTTTGGTAAGTTTCAGCAGCCCTTGATTGTCATAGTACAAGGGGGAAGGCCCTGCTTGAGACATTCACATGTCAGAAAGCATCCTTTGAATCCAAACTGCCTCACAAGTTGCTTTAACAATTCCCTGATATTCAGCTTCAATCGAGGAAAGTGCCATTGCCTGCTGCTTCTTGCTGGTCCATGTAATTGCACCTGTACCCAAACTGAAAACATACCCAAAAGTAGACTTCTTGTCATCAACAAAACCTGCCCAATCCGAGTCTGTAAAACCAATCAGTTTAGGATCTTTGCACCTGCCATACAAAATGCCAAAGTCGGAAGTACCTTTCATATATCTCAGCACATGCTTCGCTGCAACCCAATATTCAATTTTAGGGGATGTCATGAAGCGAGAGATATAGCTCACAAGAAAACTGAGATTAGATCTAGTAGCAGTGAGATAAATGAGGCTGCCTACTAGTTGCCTGAATGTTGATTCATTTTGCATAGGTGAATCTGATTTTGCTGTTAGTTTTAGCCCTTTCTCCATAGGTGTAGATGCATGTATGCAATCATTCATCCTGAACTTATCAAACAGACTGCGAGCATACTTAGACTGAGAGATAAAGATGCTACCAGCTGTCTGCCAAACCTCAACACCTAGACAATAATGAAGTCCCAAATTAGTCATGTCAAATGATTGATTTAGATTATGTTTGATCTCCTCAATCAGATGTTCTGAACTACTAGTAATGATCAGGTTATCAACATAGACAACAAGAAAAAAAAAATCATCACCAGATTGTTTGACATACAAATTAGAATCATAAGGGCTCCTTTGAAAACCATGATCAACAAGGTACTTATCAATTTTCATGTACCATGCTCGTGAAGCCTGTTTAAGGCCATAGAGTGCTTTCACTAATCTGCATACCTGGTGTTCTTTACCAACAACCTTGAAACTAGGAGGTTGCGTCATATAGACTTCTTCTTGTAGATCACCATTGAGGAATGCACTCTTGACGTCCATTTGATGGACTTTCCATCCAAATTGAGCTGCAATAGCGAGGACAAGCCGAATAGTACTCATTTTGGCTATGGGAGCAAAAGTCTCATAATCAATGCGCTCTGTTTGTGAGAACCCTTTGGCTACTAATCGAGCCATATACTTATCAAGAGTTCCGTCAACCTTGTACTTAACTTTATACACCCATTTGCAGCCAATGGGCTTCTTCCCAGGTGGAAGATCAAAGAGGACCCAAGTGTTATTCTTCAGAAGGCTATGATGTTCAGCTTCCATAGCTTGTTACCACTCAGGAATGCCTTTAGCCTCTGAATATGTTTGAGGCTTAGAGATGTTGTGAAGGTTGGCCATAAGAGCAAAATTATATGAAGATCACTTATGGTTTTAGCATACCATTTCGGCCGGAGAGTAGAAGTACCAATTTTTGAAACAGGAGGAACAACATTACCAGGGGTGGCTGGAACAACATCAGCTAGATTAGGATCCAAATTGTCCTAAGGAGGGGCGGGTGGTGGAACATTTTGCTAAGGTGCTTGCACAATTGCAAAATTCCTCCCATTAGGTGGAGCTAGGGGAAGACAAACACCCAAATTAGAAGCCTGCATAGACTGATCCTCAGGGCTCACAGAAGGAGAAGACTGATAGAAAGGCCCACTATTTTCATCAACCACAACATCATGACTGAAGATGAGACGATCTGTATCTACATCAATCAGCCTATATGCCTTATGATTCTCACTATAGCCAGTGAACATAAGTTTCTGGCTTTTGGAATCCAACTTAGTGCGCTTGGCATCTGGAATCCACACATGAGCAGTAGAGCCAAAAACTTTCAGGTGGTTGATCTTAGGCTTGAGTCTAGATTAGGCTTCTTCAGGAGTCATCTTCTTAATAGCATGAGTAGGAGACCGGTTCAGAAGATAGACTACAGTATAAACTGCTTCAGCCTAGAATATTTTAGGAACATGTCTATGCTCCAGCATAGAATGAGCCATTTCAGTAATGGTGCGATTGCGACGTTCAACTACACCATTCTGCTGAGGGGTGTATGGTGTGGTAAGTTGGCGCTTAATGCCATGTGCAACACAAAAACTGGAGAAGTCAGAAGAACAAAACTGCCCCCCATTATCAGACCTAAGAGTGACTATCTGAGAGCCTGACTCTTTCTCAACTAAGGCCTTAAACTGCTGAAATAGACCAAACACCTCTGATTTTTTTTTTTGAGAAAATATACCCACATTCTTCTACTAAAATCATCAACAAATAACAAAAATACTTGCAACCAGTAATTGAAGGAGTGTTCATTGGGCCACATACATCTGTGTGAACCAACTATAATACTTTGGAGGAAGCTCTCCACGAGTCATCATCAGAAAATGGAGTCCGATGCTGCTTTCCAGCCTGACAAGCTTTGCATACTCCATGATTTAGAGTCTGAATCATAGGTAGACCACCAACCAGATCATCTCAAGATAGCTGAGAGAGATATTGCATATTCAGGTGCCCATAATGTTGATGCCAAAGGCTGCTGATGGAAGTACTCCTGGCTGCCATAGCGTGCTCTTGAGAATCACCAGAATCAACAAGTCTATATAGACCATGATCCTCAAGTCCTTGAACAACTGTATTGCAAGTCTCTCTATCAACAATGCTGCATGTATGCATGCTGAAAACAATATCTAGCTGAGGAGAGTGAGTCATGATTTGACTAGCTGAAAGTAAATTCAACTCCATGCTAGGTACAAAGTATACATCGAGAAATATTAAATTTCTCCCTCTAGAAGGAATTTGCACGGGTCCCTTTCCAACAACAATATACTCCTTGCCTCCTCCAAAGATAATAGAATCTTTGAATGGTGTGTACTCAATGAACCAATCCCGACGATGAGTGTAGTGTTGAGATGCACCCGAATCAATATACCAGGCAGAGGATTTAACAGGATCTACAGGACTCTTGGCCATAAAGGCATAGAACACAGATTCCTTCTGCTCAGTGTGCTTTGCAACATGGGCTTTAGGTTTCAACTCACCTTGCTTGTTCTATTTAGAAGCCAAGCGTTTTCGACAATCTTTTTTCATGTAACCATACTTGTGGCGGTAATTACACTAAAACATTCTTCTTCTTGGAAGAATCTTGAGATTGCACTTGACTGGTTTGCTGAGAGGGCTGATTCTTGCCCTTATTCTTCTGAAATGTCTTGGCAGGAAATACCTGCTCTGTGGAGGATAAACTAGCACCGCTATCGAACTGCTGCTTCCAACAATCCTGCTGCAAAAGTATGGTGCAAAGATTTGAAAACTTCAAGTCAACATTAGCTGAGGTAATGTTGAGTGTCTCAATAAAGCGCTCATAAATTTTTGGCAAACTCTTCAGAGTGATGGCTACCATATCTTCCTCCATTTTTCGACCAACAGCCTTTAGCTGATCACGAATGTCCTTGATTTTTGTCAAGTGCACTTGCAGAGTTGTCTTCTCATCTATCATGATGGAGAACAACATGTTTTTCAAAAAGAACGCACGGCTCTTGTTGGATGTTTCATGAAGGTCTTTCAAAAGATCCCAAATTTCTTTAGTTTATTTGCCAGACGGTACCTGAGGTAGCTGGTCATCAGTGATAGATAGTTTAATAAGCATCACGGTTTCTCAATTTTGCTCATCAAACTTTTCTTGATCTTTATTTGCCGTTGTAGGTCGTGTCTTGTTGCCTAGAATAATCTGGTCAAGGCACGGTTTCTCAATTTTGCTCATCAAACTTTTCTTGATCTTTATCTGCCGTTGTAGGTCGTGTCTTGTTGCCCAGAATAATCTGGTCAAGGCATCGATATTCAAAGATTGTCATCATACATTGCTTCCAGGTGTTGTAATTGCGGTCGTTGAAGTTTTGACTGCCCTCTAGCATGATGTAGGATAAAGAGGCCATTTATTTGTCACAGGCTTGTAGAGAGTAACCTTTAAATAGAATCTGATAGATAAGAGACACAAAACCCCACGAATGCAGAAATCTGTCAGAACAAGAAGGCTCAAATCTTGAGATCTCTTGAAATGCACAAATCTGGCATAAAGAAGACTGACGAATCTTAGCAAAGTGTGCAAGAAGAGATAAGACTCGTGATTTTATAAAAATCGCATTAGCGGTTTTAAAAACACCCAAAAAATAAGAGGACGAAAACTTCAACCGTAGAAAATCGCATCCTGAAAATCACAAACAACAGAAGTTTTCTAGAGAAAGACATTTAAAAAAAAAAAAAAGCCTAGAAACTTAAAAAAAGACCATGAACAAAGATGCCCAGATTCGTGAAGGAATGCGTGGGATGTAAGAACCCTTGTCGCGTGTCAAAAACAAAAGAAAATCGTGCCCAAAAAGGTTCAGTCGCACGCCAAAAAAATGCAGAAGAAAATTGTGCGGAGAAAACCTAGAAGAAAACGAAAAATCGCAACTAGAAGAAATGTGCCGGTTTGAGGAAGAAGAAACGATTTTATGAGACAAAAAAAGCAGGAAAAAAATTCCTAGGAAGAGCCACGCGATTTTTGGAAACCCTCAAAACTTTTCTTGAAAAACGACCCACAATTTTTTTTCAAAAAAAAGATGCGATTTTTAGCTTTCCTGCTCCGATACCATGTTATGGTAAATTTCTGAATTAATTAAAATGAAAGAGGCAATCGCTCTCTTTATAAAAATTACAATACAAAAATCAGAAGAAGTTTCTAAAAGAAATTGAAGTAGACAGAAATGAACTAAAAGAACAAAAACAAACCTAATTTACTATATTACAAATTTGACCATTAATAAACAACTAAATATTAATTTAATATGAACATGGGTTTTCATGTGGCGAAAAGTGGTAACCCATCTTTGCATATAGAGTGGGATTTTGCCCATCTTCCATTGCCCATTGGATAAATCTTCATCTCATTCTTTCTTGCTTAAAATATTGCAACAAAGAATTTTTTTGGTAGGAATTTTATCACAAATTGAAATTTCCAGTTTTCTTGTGCCCATGAGATGATTCTCTCTGGTTTGTGTTGGTCCAATAAATCGGCCTATGATAGCCAAGTTTAGTAGCATTTCTTCATCATCTATGGTTTGATCGTAAGTGTTGATTTTGATGGTGGCTAGGGTTTCCTTTAAAGGCCAGTTCTCATTCTACTCATATTCGTCTTGGTTACAGTCACTTGCATTATTCACATTTGTTCTTGATCCACGTACCCTAGTGTCATCTTTTGGGTTTCTATTATGCTTTGCTCCGCTTTTTCGCAATTTTGCTTTGCATTTTTCTGCTCATTTTTTTCAACATTCTTAGCAAAACTTTATTAAGAGCATAGTTTGAATCCCAAAAATGAAAGTTCTATTCATGTAGTTTGGTTAGTTATTGTATAAATACATTTAATTTATTAAACCTATCATAGCGAGGTGGTTAAAAAAAATATTATTTAGTGGTTGTTAAGGGTCAATCTATGAGAGTAGAGTTTACCTTGTATGTAGAATGAATATGTTTTTGTTGTAGAGATAAGTGGATGAGATAAAGAACATGTCCTAAATTATAGGACATGATTCGTGCATTCAAGCTATTAAATATTGAATAAACAATGATCTTGTGAGTCAAATATTATTTTGGGGAAATCTTGTGTATTTTGCATTTTTAATGTCTAATCAAATTATAACAAGAGTAATTTGAATTTATGTGCAACACAAATGAACATGTAAGAGAAGATACAGAAATATAAAAGAAATTTGAAAAAATGTTGAAGAAAAAGCATACCCAAAACTCAAAGAATTATCAAAATTTTGCTTTCACAATAACTTGAAATTGCTAAAAGAAGATAAAATTTTGTATTCTTAAGAAGTGAGGGGTAGCAAGGCATTAAAAGATTAAATTTCAACGTTTTTTCCACATTTATGGTGCATTTTGGGTGTGTTTCTGCCACAGACCATGTTGCAAACATAGAGGTGAGTGCTAGGCATGGACTTGTTGAGTACTTGTGGGTACTCATGGTGAGTTTGGGCCTACGAGTCACACCAACTTGGCCATGAGTTTGTTGTTGACTTCTTTGCCTTGCAATTTAACTCACTAGTGTTTGCGATTTTTGCAAGTACTTAATTAAAGTTAATAATTTAGAACTATGGGTAAATTTATTGTACCTTATAGAAGTCTACATAATTTTATTACTTTGTTTGGCTCTATATCATTATGTTTATATTTTTTTGTTGATTTTCTTATGAGATTGCTTCAAAATGTATAATGGTTTTTTCATTTGTATGTTGCTCTAATTGTATTTGTTTCTTTGTGCCTCTTTATAATAGTCAAACCTTGTTATGCTTTGGGTTCTATACAAAATTTCTAATTTGCTCTGACTATGATTCAATATCATCCAATCCTCATAATGGATTAAATCACATTTGAGTAGATGTTGGTGTAATGCCTTTTTTCAATGAAATTCAAATAGGTTCTAGCTTGTTAGTAACATTAATATTCTATGTCGAATAATCTTGATTAAGATAGAGCCCAAATACATGTGGCCAATTTTGGTTACATATGGAATGCAATGCATTTATTGAATATGAAACATCATAGAGTCTATTATTATAAAGAACAAAGAAATTGAGTGCTATGAGCTTGGGCTATTATATCAATTAATTTCTGAAATGTTTGTTGCTTGGTATAGGGTGATCTAGATGCTTATTTAAAAAGAAAGGAAGGATTGAAACCGTTGAAGGCACTAAAACTTGCCCTTGATATTGCAAGGTATGTCTTAGACTCATCTTGAACAACAATTGATTGAGGGAAGTATTTGATATAAATAAAATTTCTTGTCATGTATTCTTAGTTTCTTAATTAAAAAAAAGACACATTTTGTTATTCAAAGGGAAAATTCATTCTAATTAGTTCTCTAGGTTCCAATGTTTGTATCACGATGACAGGGAAGTTGCATTGTGTAAAATGCTTTCAATTTTGGCATTTTGATAATTCTCTTTCTTTTAACATATAGTGTTCTCTTTTTTCATATTGATTGGAACAAAGTTGAGGGTTGCAACTCCTAGACATATTTGAAAAGAAGTAGTGGTACAAAATATGCTTCCTACACTAATCAGTAATCTATGAGCAGATGTTAGAACATAATGTTATTAGGGGTCATACCCTTATATCATTTATATAATGTTCTAATATAAGGTTATAAAACCTTATATATTATATACTTTATTAAACATATCCCATTAGAAATAATTATAGTCTAATAACTATTAGATTATTAGTTATTTATGAATGGTTATTTTGAATAGGTGTGACTAATACCCCTTAAGGTGTTCTGCCACCCTTTCTCCTATATTTAAGGAGGTTTCCTCTCTTTTGAGATGTAGTGAATTTGAGATTGATAGTGAGTTCTATCACTATGCACATGAGGTATGATTGGCCATGTGGAAGTATGGAGAGGTGTTCTCCATGTTTGGTCTATGTTATAATAGACCATTATTGTAAGTGTTTTTAATAAAATGATGCTTTATGGGTTTTTTTTACGTGAAAGGGATTTCCCCATGTCTATCTTGTGTAATGTGTAAAATCTATGCTTGTATGATTCAAATTTTATTTATTTTATCTATTGTTTATAATGACTAGTATCCTAAGATCTTAATTTCTAATAGAAGAGGTACGTGCAAAAACTAAATTGATAATATAGTTAGAAGTAAATAAATACAAAAGCAATATACCACAACACAATGATTTATTTGGGGAAGAAAACTCTTTTGGGAGAAAAACCCTACACTTTAAAGCAACTCAATGTATTATTTAGTAATCAAATGGCTACAATACACTTGTAGAGTCTAAACCTTTACACAAATATTAACAAGAAGAGATCTTGACCAATTCTAGCAGCATATTATGACCTACAAAACTCATTATAAAACCCTAAAGCAGCGATTAAAATGAAAAGGTGTCAGCAATTAAACAAAATAACAACAATTAGTAATTAATGAAAAGGTAGCGATTAGCTCTACTAAGGGACGTCTCTCTTTGTGAAGACACATCTCTCCAAATGGTCACCCTTCTTGGGGATTTCACAAGTTATAAAAGAACATAAGTGGAGATAGAAATGGAAGTACTACAAGGTAACATCATACGAATATCAGTAGATCTGAGCAGATTTAGAAGAAGGAATATACACAGATTTAGAAGAAAGAATATTAACAACTGCCTTCAAGAAGTTGCATCTCTTGAGGAGTCACTCCTCTTTACAAAGGCATAAATGGTATAAATAGAAGATGTGCGGGGGCAGAAGATGATATAGAATTGTGAAGAAGAATGAATGTATGAGCAGAATTGTGAAATGGAGAATATATAAGTGAATAGAATATATATTAAGATCATCCAATAAGAAACGTGGAATAATAGAGCAGATATAAAGGTATATGCAGACTTCAAAGAGATTGTATCAAATTGTGGAGAGGATATGTATGTCATTGCATAATCAGATTTTATGAAGGCATAGAAAGAGCTAGTCATCTATTGAAGAAATAGTTTTGTGAAGGAGAATGAATGCAGATTTGAGAAAGAGAACATATGCAGATTGTATGAGGAGATTGTGAGAAATTTTATGGCAGATTTATAATAAGTTTTCATGAGGAGATTGTCATCAGTTTTATGGTAGATTTATGATCAGTATTATAGCAGATTGGAGAAGAGAATTGGTGCCTCATATTATAGGGGTTGGTGCCTACAAATTTTGTAGAAAGAAGTTCGTAAAAGAGATTTATTTAAAAGCAATATTTTGCCGTGGTTTTCTCCTGTAAGGGTTTCCACGTAAATTGTGTGTGCCTCTTGTGTTGCATAATTGTTAGATCTTGCATGGTTATTAATGTGGTTGATGAAGTTTTAAATTGAAAAGATTGTATTATACTGACTCACCCCCCCCCTCCCAGTATAATCGTGTGCTCATCAAGTGCCAACATTGTAGGAGGGTTTATAACATTTTTGTGACATATTCCATTCTGTGCAGCATCAATCTGCTGTTTGCAGGTCTGTTTGTGATTGTGATCACTGTTTGGAGTGGGTGGACGTGTGTTGTAGGGCTGTTTTTCTGTTGTGCAGCCTTTTCTGGGTATTTTTCAAGCCACTTTGTGGTCCCTAAACCATGCTGCAGTTGTTTAACCCAATCATCAACCACCCAGTGATTAGTACAGGGCTGTTTACCAGCTTAGGAGGGCAGTACAGACCTGAATTGATGATTTGGTATCCAATCCATTAGCTGTACCTGTGTGAGTGAATAAAATTTATCTATAATTTTGACTTTGACGAGGTTTTTGGCAAATGAAATCAATCAATGGAATTTTGATGCAGAGCAAAAGCTATTGCAAACTCAAGGAGTTCTCAAAGGCAATGGAAAGGTTGTTTGACAACAGTAAACACAAGATCCTTGGTCTTTCAATGGTAACACCAATTTATACCCTGCAACTTATTCAAACAAAACTTGGTTCTTTAGACACAAACCCACAAAAAGAATCCAAACCCACCTATCTTTTGCACACACTCAGGCCTTAAAGATCTTAAACACACTCTAGATACTCCCTTCAAAGTGTTCTTGACAGTGGTTAAACCCAAAACAAAGCAATTCAAATAAACCCTCAAAAACTACTAAGGGTTGCACAGTCAAAAACATTTTGAAGGGAGTATCTGGAGTGTGTTTAATTAAGGCCTGAGTGTGTGCAAACGATAGGTGGGTTTGGATTCTTTTTGTGTTTGTGTCTAAAGAACCAAGTTTTGTTTGAATAAGTTGCAGGGTATAAATTGGTGTTACCATTGAAAGACCAAGGATCTTGTGTTTACTGTTGTCAAGCCACCTTTTTATTGCCTTCGAGAACTCTTTGAGTTTGCAATAGCTTTTGCTTTGCATCATTTTTGGTATCAAAGCCCAAAAAGATCTGGTAGTGAAAGTTGTCCAAGTTAACAAGATTTTGTATAAGGTTGTGTGTGAAGGTATTGGGGTACCAAAAGACTAGGCCAGAGGAAAAGAAAGAAGCCTAAGGTGAGGTATCACAAAGACAAGAAGATGTAGCAACAAGATAAGAAAGAAGCCTCAAAAGGAAGGACAAGATGAAAGACAACAGGATAAAGCCAAGTTGCAGAGTTTGATAGAGAAATGGAAGAGTTGAAAAGAGGTATTAAGCTTGTAGTGCAGCAATGTCTTGAGGAAGCATACCAAGGAAATGTTGGGTATTGGCCATTGAGAAAGAAGGTGAAGTGGCCTATAAAGGTGATTGTTAAAAAAAGAAGAAAGCAAAGGATAGCTGTCTTGGAAGGTGAAGGTGAACAAAGTTTGGATAGAAAAGAGTTGCTAAATGAGAAAGAAAGGAAACAAGTTGCAGCAGAGGTACATTGTGAGGTACTTAAAGATGATTTGTGGGCACAAGTTTCTGAGATAGAACAAGAGTGGAAAACAAAGATTGCTAATGAAGGTATGAATACAAGTAGGAAAGCGAAGGGAGACATAAGAAAATAAGCATAGGGAGCTAGTGAAGAGACAAATTGGCCTCATGGTTTTTATCCAATGCATGTTGATGATAATGTTTATATAGGAGCAAATCAAGGAGAGAATGAAGAGGATGAAGAAATGGATAGCAGTCATGAGGCGTATGAACGAGAAATAGAATTTTGGAGTCTTGCAGTTGAGAAGAAGATCTTCAGGAGGAGGTACAAAAAGAAAGCACAAAACTAAAGTGTGAAGACCAAGAAACATGGAGCAGCTCAAGCCAAGTATGGAGACAAAGGAGGAGTGGCATGGGTAGATCCGCTTGAAGCTATCCATCTAAGCCCAAGAGCACAAGCGTCTGATCAAGACAACCCACCCCTTGGCCCTAAGCGGCGGGAACATCCAAACCAAGACAATTCCACCCTCGGAGTGGTGTGCTTAGTGGAAACACTTGTACCTGCTTTCTCTACCCACGTCTATCACCTCAAAAGACACTTAACCTACTGGGAGGAAGCCAATGGAGCTTATAAGTGGTTCCGGGCCTACCACCCCTCCATGGCCTTGACGGATCTTGACTGGGACCCCCACTCCTCCATGGCCCACCCATGCATTTGGGTAGATTCTTAAGTGGAATTCCCACCCCTCCATGGCCCATCCTTGCCTTGGGTTGCAGGGGCAGATCTTAAGTGGGGTTTTTAGGCACCGCTTTTCTCAGGCCCTTCCTCCCTAGTAGGCTTGCAAACACTCAGAAGACAATCTTTAAGCAGTCAAATATATTTGCACTTATCATTGATTCTTAAGTAAATATCAAATTTATTCTTAGAACATACTATAGAAATCATTGCATAATGATTAAATAAGCAACATCTTATATTTAAGATATAAATTCACAATTAACATTCATCTATTATGCATAACAACATTTATACAGGTATGAGATAATCAAGGGCAGAAATACACATGAGTATACCAAACAATCGGTTCGTTTCCTCCGTACTACGGTTCAGTATCTTCTACTCTTGATCAATGATCTGTTCTTAATCACTTGGAAGATATCGTTAGTATAGAGCAAACAAATAATAAACTATTATCCTTATTTATATTAAAGCATCATAATTACTTATAGGGCTCCTTAATTACTGCAAGCATCATTATTGCACAATTGTAAATTATATATATATACCATTATTTCTAATTGATTTCAATTTACAATAATTTCTTTGCATGAATATATATTATTATATTTAAACTATTTAAATTTACAGCTCAAATATATTCTTGACAATATATTTATTCTTCTCTCTCATCTGCTCCTTTCCCAGATTTATGACTGAATATTATATTGATTCCCTCAATGGTTATTTAATTCATAAAATACCACATTATTATTATCTGCAGAAGCCTTTCTCAAATTTCCCATCCGTTAGAATATGTTTAGATATTCTTTCTTTATTCATCCATTACTTTCTTATTCTCCTAATCGATGCCCTTTTATTCCTTAAATCTGTTTGCTTTTATACTTTCAAAGCTGAGTGAAAGGATGCGTCCTTTTGTAAAGTTATATCCTTTTAATATTTGCTGGCCTTTCCACAAGGGACGTAATTCTTAGTCTAATCGCTGCTTTTTGACAGAATTGACCAATGCCTTGGCTGATTTATTTAGTTTAGCCTTTGTTTGTTTATTTTTGGAGGCACCAATTTTTAAGGTTTAGTTTATATATTTATTAAAAATGGTTTCCAAGGTTTCTAAACATTTTTCATGAACATTATAATATATATTTATTATTTAAGAATATTTATGTAGATATTATAATTTCATACTCAGCATGAACATTATAATATTTATTATTTGTTTATTTGGTCAATAGATTTCAGTATTGTTCCTTTTGTGATTTCTTTATTATAATATCTGTTTGTTTATTTTATGACACTTACAATATGATTTTAATTAATATTATTAATGATAATTACAATTATAGTGATATCTCTTGTTTAGTTTGTGAAAGATTAGTTTCTTGATAATATTTAGGATTCTAATAATTATAATTATAATAATGATGTTTGAATGGCAATTACTTGTATTTGTATTTTGATATTTATTCGGTTTGGTTATTTGTTTTTCAATATCTCAGATTTAGCTTTACAATTTCGGGGACATGACACTCAGGAGTATGATGCAGGAGCATCACTTTCAATGGTTTTAATTTTTATGCTTTCTAAGGTGTTAGGAGTTTTGGTTGTGTTGGTAGTAGTCTTGTAGGATCCATTGGGATCATCTCAGGTGGTTTAGATAGTGTTGTTAGGCCTAGAATTCAATTTTGTTCGTTTCCTGCCAAAACTGAAATTTGAATTTCTAGGTGCATTTTGGCTTGCTACAAGGGTTGGGGTTGTTCTCAACACTTGTTTTTGGCTTTCTTAGGTCTAATAAGGTCTTAAGTGGACCATGGAATCATGAAAAATTCCTTTCTTTAATGTTTTTGTTTTTGGCTAGGTTGAAAGTTGCACAAAGAGGTAAATTGTCAAATTTTATGCAATAAACATTAGGTTTTTATGAAAAAGGGGAAAAACAGCTTGTGTGTAACTGTTTTCGTATGTTTTTGGAGGCTGAATCAATGAAAGAACATGCTCCAAGAAGTATTGGGAGCAATATTTGGTAAAATACCCTGTTACTTTGCAATTTATTGATAGTTTTTAGTGTAAAAACAGCAATAACTTGCTTGGTACGGAATTGCACAGCCTGATACAGGGTCTGAAAGTGGATGGACGTGTAGAGCCATGTTTTCAGATTCTAATGCTTTTTTATTTGGTTTAATTTCATGTTAAAATGAGCAAGTTATGAGCTAAATAGTGCTCACGGGTTAGTTACAGGCCTAGGGTTTCCAGCAATCAAAAACAATCCATATCTTCACTTCTAGCCTTCAAAAAAATATGAGATTTGGTATGAATTTTCTGTAGGCCCTCAAGCACGTGTTCTCCAAAGGAAAAGTGTTAATTCATTGTTTTGGGCGAGTTATGGTTGACAGTGTGTTTCTTACTGTCATATTGTTGTGTAGAACCCTGCTTCTTTGAGGGTTTATTGAAATTTCTTTGTTTTGTGTTTAAATGCTGTCAAAAACTGTTAAAAGGGAGTATTTGGAGTGTGCTTAAGAGCTTTAAGGCCTGAGTGTGCAAAGAATAGATGAATTTGGAATTCATTTGAGGGTTTGTGACTAAAGAAACAAGTTTTTGTAACAAGATTGCAGGGTATAAGTTGTTGTCATCATTGAAAGACCAAGAATCATGTATTTACTGTTGTTAAAGCCACATTATCATTGTTCTGAAGAGTCCATAGTGTTTGCAAAAGCTTTCCCTCTGCATCAAATTTGTCCCAGCTGTTACAAATCAAATGAAATAATTTTTGGAGGATGGTAGATTTATTTTAATTCCAATACAAGCATCTTAGATAATGTAGGGTTCCATACTTGTGTGATTATTAACATTTGAGGGCCCCATTCATACATTTTCAGTCATATCAGCATTGGCATTCGATATATGCAAGCATATCCTTTCAGACCTGAGCATGGTTGTATGTCTTAGAGTGTTATAGTGGCTGTCCTATACATATCAGACATTAACCACATATTTCCTTTGGATGATTTGTTATTAACAAGTTGATTTCCATTTTGGGAGGACATTAAGTTGTATGATAGTTAGGTAAGGTAATCTTCTTCTCTGCTCCCTTTGCTCTACGTGTCTCAAAGATTGTTTGATCACTTGGTCTTGACCATGTTGTGGTCTCTTCCCTCCTTTATTGGGGTCTAAGGATATTAATATCCTTATATTGGACTTGATTTCTTTTGAAGCAGTGATGCCAAATGTTTACTCTTCTTTCTGATAAAACTAATTCTTGAAATAATAAAAGGATAGAGTAATAAATTACATCTTTATTCACACATGAAGTTCTTACAGAAGTGACCAAAGACGATCAGCCAAGGATCAGAATACTTTGTTTGAGTACAAAAAGTTTATTTAAAGAGCTCGATGGTTGCCAACCAAAACACAACCATCTGCCAATTGACTCTTATGACTTCACAAAAGCCAACAAACAATTAATACATAGTCGGATACAACCATATTAACAAAACATAATAAAGACATTGCATGCTGGCCACATGGTTTTGACAAAAGATAGTAGTGAGGATGGCATGAAGGAGTTGCACAAAGACATTTAAATGTATAGTTTGATGAAGTCATTGCTCAATATTTGATTTGCCCAAGTATTTAGGAAGCTTAAATCTAGAAGAAATGTTGGACTGCATCATTAAGCTAGAAAAAGACTTTGATTTTGAGTTAGTTGAAGAATCCAAGAAGGTGAAGCCCAATGCCATGAAGTTGAAAGGATATGTTGCCATGTGGTGGGACTATGTATAGAAAAAATGTGTTGAAAGGAGCAAGAGAAGAAATTTGTGCCAGCCAACTATATGTTGGATTTGTTCAAGAAGCTCTAGACCCTATCCAATGGGAGATGACTGTGAAGAAGTACAAGGAAGAGTTCTATCAACTCAGCATTTAGGCCAGTCATATATAAGAGGATGATGAAAAAGCCTCCCATTATGCAAATGGTTTGTGCACTTCCATTTAAAATTAAATTTGCTTGTTGCATATACATTTTGTGTGGAGTGCCTCTATTAGCTTGTGCTAAAGGTGGAGGAGAAGTTATCTTGAAGATAACAATGTGCACTAGGAAAATATAGAGAGAGCAAGTAGGGAAGTGGAAGGCCAATCTATGCACAAATGATGCTACAAAGTCTAGTAGTACCACGTAGAGCTCCAAGAGTGAGCAGACAAGAGAGGCTATGGTAGAAGCTTTCATGGGATTTGGTTTAGTTCATCAAGTTTTTGAGTCTCTTAAAGCCATGTGAGCAAGATTGTGCAAAGAATTACATGCATGTTGCATAAGGGGAAGTGAAACAAAAAGTGCAGTGTTTGAGGTTGGAGAGAATTTGATGATGCACAAGGTTTTGCTAAAACTTGAGAAAGAGGAGATTATCTGTGGACGAGGAAAACCATCTCCCACTCGAAGTGCAAGTTAGGGGTATGTGCTACAAGTTGATCATAGATGGTGGCAATACAAACAAGTTAGTGTCCATAAAAATGGTTCAAATGTTGAGGTTAAAAACAATTTCTCACCCCACACCATATGAAGTTTGTTTCTTGTAGAAGGGACATCAACCTACGGTGACATAGCATTGTTGAGTTGCATTTTGCATTGAAGGATGGACAAATGAAATATAATGCAATGTTATTCCCATGCACACACGCCATGTGTTGTTGGAAAAACCTTGGTAGTATGATAATTGTGCCTTCCATAATGGGAAAGAGAAACCCTTCACCATTACCAAGGATTGAAAGAATTATTAGGTGTTGCGCAAAAAGGTAGGAAGAAGAGTGTGCAAAGGGCAAGATAATGTTGATGTTAGGTAAGGAGTTTGTTAGGGAAGTGAGGGACTTGTAGAATTGCTATGCATTTGTAGTCAAACCTGCATAGAAGGATGAAGAGCCATACAACTTAGAGGAAATGCAGATTGAGATGTTGTTTAAAGATTTCACTAATGTGATAGGTAGTGGGATGCTAGAAGGATTGCCGTTGATGCACAACATCTCACATTGTATGGATTTGTTCCTTGGATCTGATCTACCAAATAAAGGCACCACACATAATGAGTCCTAATATGAGTGTAAAACTACATAAACAAGTTAAAGAGTTGCTAGAGTGAGGCCTAATAAGGGAAAGTATGAGCCATTGTGCAATGCCTCCAGTACTTGCACCAAAAAAGTATGGAGAGCAGTGAATGTTTAGAAACTCTTGCACCATAAATAATATAGTTATCATCTATCCAATTTGAATACTATGCATGGATGATTGAATGGATTGCTTGAGTGGCATGCATTTCTTTTCGTAGATAGATCTCAAGAGTAGATATCATCGGATATGAATCCGAGAAGGAGATGAGTGAAAGGCTGCATTTGAATGAAATAAGGCTTTTATGAATAGATGGTGATGTTAGTTGGGCTAACCAATGTGCCAAGCATGTTCATGAGGTTGATTAATGAGTTTCAGAAGCCATTTTTGGGCAAATTTGTGGTCATGTATCTAGATGGCATACTAGTGTTTGGAAAGAGAGGAGCATCTTGTGTACATGCAACAGGTCTTTGTAGCTAAGAAAGGAGAGATTGCACATTAACTTGAAATGTATATTCATGTGATAGGAACTTATGTATTTGGGATTTGCTAGATCTCTAGAATGATTGAAGATTGGCCTCGGGAAAGTCAAAGAAATTGTTGAGTGGTAGAGCTAAGAACTGCAATAGAGGTTGGAAGTTTCCACAGGCTAGTAGGCTTCTATAGAAAATTCATCAAGAATTTTAGTGGGATTTGTGCACTCTTAACTCATTGCATTAGGAAAGGGCAGATTTAATTGGATGATTGCTACTGCCAAGAATTTTGAACACTTGAAGAAAGTGACCAAAGAGCCAATTTTAGAGCTCCCAAAACTTGTGAAGGTTTTCCAAGTTTATTTTGATGCTAGCTGAAGTGAAATTTGTGTTTTCTTTAAGTTAGGAGTGTAGATTGATTGGCTATTTTAGTGAGAAATTGAATGAAGCTAGGTAAAATATTGTTTATGACTAGGAGTTCTATGCCATAGTGCAAGATTTGTGCAAGTGGAGGCATTTTTTGTTGTCAAAATAATATGTTGTTCATAGATCACCAAGCTTTGAAGTTCTTAAACAACAAAGTAGAGATTAATGTAAGGCACATTAGGTAGATAAAGTATCTATAGGGTTAATCTTTAGTTTTGAAGCATTGTGCTAGTAAGACCAATAAGGTGGTAGACCCCTTGAGTAGGAGGTAGGCATTATTATCCATGCCCATTGTTGAATTAGTGGGCATGGAGATGATGAAATATTTGTATGCCACAGGGCTTGATTTTGTAGATTCAAGGTGCACATGCATGGAACAAGATCATTTGAGGACTACTTCATAGAAGAAAGGTACTTGTTTAGGAGACAATAATTGCATGGAGTTTGATGAGAGAGAACCTCATCTTCAAGACAAGATCATTTGAGGACTACTTCATAGAAGAAAGGTACTTGTCTAGGAGACAACAATTGCATGGAGTTTGATGAGAGAGAGCCTCATTTTCAAGTTGCACAGTGGTAGACTTGGAGGCTACTTTGGTGTAGACAACACGTGACATGTTGGAGGAGAGATACTACTGGCCAAGTTCGTGCAATGATGCAAGAAAATTAGTTGAGCATTGCAAAATATGTCAAGTAGCAAAAGGAGAGGCACCAAATATAGGGTTGTACAAGCCATTGCACATGCTAGATAGACCTTGGGAGGAACTGTGAAAGGTAAATTCAAGGTGTGCATGCATGGAACACGATCATTTGAGGACTACTTCATAGAAGAAAGGTACTTGTTTAGGAGACAACAATTGCATGGAGTTTGATGAGAGAGAACCTCATCTTCAAGACAAGATAATTTGAGGACTACTTCATAGAAGAAAGGTACTTGTTTAGGAGACAACAATTGCATGGAGTTTGATGAGAGAGAACCTCATTTTCATGTTGCAGAGTGGTAGACTTGGAGGCTACTTCGGTGTAGACAACACATGTGACATGTTGGAAGAGAGATACTATTGGCCAAGTTTGTGCAAGGATGCAAGAAAATTTGTTGAGCATTGCAGAATATGTTAAGTAGCAAAAGGAGAGGCACAAAATATAGGGTTGTACAAGCCATTGCACATGCTAGATAGACCTTGGGAGGAACTGTCCAATGTATTTTGTCCTTGCATTGTTGTCATGCAAAAAGTTAATGATTCCATCTATGTAGTTGTTGATAGGTTTCAAAAAATGACACATTTCATTGCTTGGTAGAAGTCAATTGATGCATCTAGGGTTGCAGATCGATTCTTCAACCATTTCTAGCACACTTTGTGGAAGAAATTAGGCACATAATTCAGTTATAGTTATACTTATCATTTGTGATAGACAGACATACAATGGTCCAATGGTCCATTTAGACCCTTCATTTATTGCTTCCATATGTTCCATATGCAATCTCTCAACTTCAAATTTTCTTCATTGTCACTTCTTCAGTTTATCATTAGAGAGACATTTTCTAAGGAAGAGAGATTACCAAGCTTTTTCAAAACCTCCAAATGAGGAGGTTGATCTTGAAGCTGCAAACCATTGTGATTTGAAAATAAAACCCATTATCCACAAACAAACATAGATCTTCTACCTTCCCTTGCTCAAACACTTGTGAAACTTTAATGCCTTGCAATACAATTTCCTTAATAAGGTTTAGAGGAACAAGCCAAATTTCTTCAACCTCCAAGAACTCCTTGACGCTAGTTGAGAAGGGCTTTCCTTTCTTTCTTCCCAAGCTGTCATAAAACAACAATGGATCCTCCACATAAAATCTTCATTTGGCTTCCCATTTTTTAGAACCCATTTCTATGTCTTGATCGAACTAGATCAGGGAAACCTCAAAGAGGGGCGCTAGACAATCTTATGATCAAACTTCGTGCAATGTAAGTACCTAAAAGGAAGATCCTCAAAATCCACAAATTGAAGTCAAGTGCTTGAGGGCAAAATTCAAAAAGAGAGATTAACAAGTTTTGAAAAGCTAGCAAAAACACATGCTCTAGCATAATAACTTGTCCTTCTTAGTCTTTCTCTTGGATTATCGACCTTACTTGCGACTGTTTTAATCATTTTTTCATTCAAGATCATTGGAAGCATGATAAGTTAAATACAAATGGAAACCCTAGACATATTCAACCTATGGATCAAAGAAGAGTTTCCAAGGGCGCCCATATACAAAACAACTTTGTTACGAAACCAAGGATCATTGTTTCAAGAAAATTCTCAAGCCTTTTCTAATGAAAATTGGACATGGAAAAAACCCTTGGACAATAAGGATAGAGAGGTACTAGAAAACATTGAAGTTTTTCTCATCTAGTTGATGTTCTCAAATTCCTTGAGTCGTCTACTCAAAAAATATGTACATGAGATATTTCATACTCATCTCCCTATAAATCTGGCCAATGCTATCATCCAGAAGGATAAATGTATAGAATCTTCAGCCAAGTTAAGAGGAGTGTCTCCCAAGGTGAGAGACTCAAAAGTAGAACGATCAACATCCACAGTAGGCTTTAGACTCCCAACCAACATCTCTAATGTTCTACATACCAATAGATGCCCTCTTACCATTGCTTGAAAACCTACTACCCAATTGCAATGCTTTTGTAGTGTGTTCATAACCTCATTCATGAAAGAGGAAACTCCACCAAAACTGGATACCTAATACCTTTCTCAGAAGAGATTTGTTGCCTACAAAATACATCACAACAATGATAGGGGTTAGAGGAGTTTGTAAACTTTGAAATACTTCAATTGCTTTATTTTTAAGCTTAGAGGAATGGAAACCCCTTTGAAAGAGGAAGTGATTATCCTTGAATTGCAAGCGATCAACATTTATAGTCACAAGCTTGCACAAACTCCTCCTCTATGGGCTTGTAGTTGAGGAGCCTCCCTTAAAATTCTTGGCATTGTTTTTGCTTGAACCTAATTGCTCTTCACCAAAGGCTTTGTAATTGTTGCTCCATAGCCCCGATGCCATGTTTTGCATTATTATTTTCCTCCTTATCATTGTCATTGCTGACCTCTAGTCTTGTTCCACTCATCAACACTATGATTAAGTGTATCATTGATTAATAGATATTTCTACTCAATTGATTGTTGAGCTGCTAGTTTATTATTGTTTTTAGAATTTTGATATTATTTCCACAAGTTCTTATTTTGAAAAAATATATTTGGAATAGTAGTATTTTATCCACTTTTTTACCGATGTTTCATGTCTAATTTCTAAGATCATGCTTAGTAGCAAAGCTGTATTGTAAGATGTGATAGGCTTTTGTGAATCATTTTGTGTTTAAAATATATTTTTCAATTTTGTTTTTTGCATTTTGTAATTTTTTTTGGGTTAAACAATTTGTAAATATGTTTACAACTAATCAATATAAATGCATACATTGCTTGTATTTCTATTATTAATTTGATTATTATTGTAATTTGTACCATTTTTAATGTTATTGTTAGTTACAATTTTAATAATGGGTTTCCATGTTTTTAGTAATTAATAGTAGTCATGCTTGACAAAGTTGATGTATTTAAGTAGATGGCTGTCTAAGTTGTTGGTATTACATTTTGGCTAAAATTTGATTTTGCATATTGTTTGACTGATGATTTTGGTCCCCATTGTATTTTTAAACTTTGCAACATTCTAGTCCAAACTTGAAATGGTTATGAGAAAAAGGTAAATTATGTATTAGTAGTTAGATTTGGCATGTTAATATGTTAATGTTTCTATGTTCCATGACATTTTCAGGGTGAGGAAACGAGACATATTGAGTATGGTAGTCTAGAAGGCCATATTTTGGGGACAACACTATATGTGTGTGCATGTGCACGTGTGTGACATTGAGATTTAAGTTTAGACATTTGCATAATTTTTCAAATTTATGATTCAATGTTCAATTTTCATTGATACAAGTTAAACAACAACAAAAATTGAAAAGAATTATTGCTTTCATAATGACAAAAAACCCCAAGGCCTACAAAAGGAAAAAATGTTCAACGATAGGCATAGCAATATGGTTGTAAATATAAAAATATGCAAGTGTCAACAACTAGACATCCTAGAAATAGGATTCATCTAGGACTATGAATATCAAAATCAATCTCTGATTCTGTGTCACTTGCTATATCAAATTGTGGCACATCCAATACCCCAACCGTCCCTGAAGCATCTATAGGATCAACATTCCAATGGGAGGATAGAGTCTTTTGATCTTGAAGTCATGAGGCACTATAAATTGCAGCTGATTTTCTTGTTCATTTGGAGGTAAGTTCATTCTTCGTGGTCAATTAAATGAAGATGTCAGTGGACAAGTTCCTCTTTGTGTAAGAGAAATTGACTATCTATGAGAGAAGGGAAGTGGCAAGGTTCTTTATCTCCATTACATCGTTTCCATGCAATGCCCACCATCCAATAGGGGCTTTTTGAGTAAGAGTAGCCCTATTCATCCTAGCTTCTAGCTTGTTGAATATTTGATCTTGAAGATCAACAAATGCAATCCATTTTTTCCCAAAGTCTAGATGCATCCCTAGTGCTGAACATCTTCCTTGATGTTTTTAATACTCTTCCTTTATACCTCACCATCATTAGAAGGAACTTTGAATCAAAAACTATTTTTTCCCGAAATGTCACTTTATATATTCTATTATCCATTTCGGGAAAGAATAGTTTTTGATGTAGTGCTAATGGAGGTATGCAAAAGAATATATAGTTTTTTGATGTAGTGCTAATGGAGGTATGCAAAATAGTTTTTGATTACAAGGCTTCTTTGTACTCTTGACTTTGGTTGGTATATGGGTTCTTGTTGTGGTCATCTTTGTTCCCTTATGGTTAAAATTGCTGTTTTCATTTGGGTTAAGTGGTTTTCCTGCTGGTCATATTTTTTAAACATTAAGGCATACATTACGTATTGGTCTGATACTCAGATTTTGTACAATCTTTAGGGGAATGAGTGCCTATTCCCTGTCTATGGGGTTTTGAGGGTTCCTCCTTTTATGCTGATTGTCTATCATATGTTCATGTGAATTTTCATGATTTTTGGAATTGGTGTGCCATAAGTCTTGTTAAAACTGGTAGACCTACTCTAGAACCTGTTTTTGTTTTAAGGGTTTTTTTTCCTTTGTGTTAAAAAAATGACCCTTGCAGAAGCAGTTCCATTGGCCCCGACCCCCCTTTGCTCTTGAGAAGGGGTTCTTAATGCTCTCAATGAAGTTATTCCTCTTCCATTTTTGGCAGACAAATTTCCCAAAGAGCAACTTCTCTTTTGTGTGAATTCTATCTGCTTGCCTTATTTACATTTGTGGTTCATGTTTTAGTAGCAGAAGTGTTTTTGTTAATTCCTTGCTTTTTCACTTCCATTTTCTGTTTTTCAGGGGAATGAACTATTTACACGAGAATAAGCCAGCACCAATTATTCATCGTGACCTTAAGCCCCCGTAAGTAATTACTTTCAATTGGCTTTGTCAAATGTTAACCTCTAAGCTTTTGTGCCAGTGAAGTTGTCATTTCTTGAATTTATATCAGCAAATAGGTTAAGTGGTCAGTTTTGGAGTTACATCTTTCTAGACAAAAAAAGCATCATGGAAAGCTTCTTACAGTTCTGGTGCCAGTGAATTATCAGAAATATACTGCGGGATGATTCGGGGCATCTTAAAGTTGCTGATTTTGGGATAAGTAAGCTGCTAAAGGTGTCAACTGAAACTCTTAAAGAAGATGGATCATTCATATTGAGTGGAACGTCTTGTAAGTTTTTATTTCTTCATTCTCTAGGGGCAATAAATATTTGTGATATTTCTTGAATGTTAAAATTTTTTTAAGAAACAATTTAGATTTGTGTTACAAAATCCATAGCATGTTGCATTCTGCATGGTTGTTTCTGTTATAATTTCTGACCACTTTGTTAAATGACTTCGCTAAAGTAAGAATGTACTGATTAAATCAACAGGAGTGTCACTAATGTGGTAAAATTAGTCTTATTTTCATCAAATGCAACTTGAATAAGCTTTTATACTTGTCGGAAAACCATAAATTGTTAAAGATCTGAATTCAGAGTTAGAAGGCTTCTCATGACAACACCAAATTCCAGTAAAGTGAGTCTCGATTATGATTCAGTAGTTTGAAATTCAAATTTGTATCAGCTGAATGCTAGTGGAAATCAATAGAGAAATATGCACTTATTTCAGTTTAGACTCTGTTGTAACAAAGTTCTCTACCACCAAGTGCAAATTTTAGAGTTGAAAGCTGAATCTTCTTCAGCATTCAATAGAAACAAGAGGAAATTAATGTCAATAAAAGTAAGAGAAAAGTTATTGTCAAGAAGACAAAATCCGTACTATACAGCTATCTGATTGGTTTGGTATCAATGGTGTCTTTATAAATCCCATCTTCCTTCTACGTGATGAAATTATATGCTTAAGAATCAGAAATTATGGAAGTTTTGTGTATGCTAATTCAATTCTATTCAATTTATCCTAGTTACTAGCTGAAATAGGATAAAGAAAATATAACACATTTGGGGAAAAACCAATGCTGATCCACAGAATTATAGATTGCCATAAATAAGAAGTTAGTTTGCCATAAACGGGAAGTTATGTATGGAACTCGAGTTTTCTTCAAGGATCCTAAACAGGACATTTATGAAATTTGGATTTTCTCTGAGATTTCTAAATAGGTTTGTTAGGAAACTATGTTAGTGTTCACACGGGTGCTAGTAATATTAAATTGTTTGTTAGGTTTGTTAGTCATATTTATAGGATAATATAGAATTATGTTGTTATACGAGTGTATGTTTGATTGAGTTGTTAAAACAACTCTAATAATTAGAGAGTTGTTCCTATAATGTAGGAATTGAAACCTCTATAAATATGTATTGTATTGAACGAAGGAAGAGTGGAATGTAATCACAAATTATTATTATTATTTTTCTCTTTAAAAACAATCATGGTATCAGAGCAGGAAATGCCTGAGATTCATAATACATGACTTGTTTTATATGCACAGAGAGTCCCGACATGCGCATTCCCAACCATTTTGGATTTGGAGATTTAGTGAGATTCATCGTGTGGGGAAAACATGGGCAATGCTGCAGCGGGAGAAACAATAGCACTATCTGCTGCTGTCTGTGCCATGGCTCTACTCGTTGCAAGGCAGAGAATTCGCATTAAGAATAGATGTAGTCAGTCTATGGCTGTTCTTGAGGACTTTCAGAAGGCCTTTGCTACACCATTGGATTAGATCTCATATCTGGTATTCCTAACGGGAGATCCCATGCAATGGTTGGCCACGTATTTCATGGAAGGATTGGCAGCCAAAATCACCAAGGCCTGGCATGGGTTGCACATGGCCCTCAATTCAACCCAAATGTCATTCATTATGGAGCTAGTTTCGACCAGATATGGAGATCCTCCTATTACAATAAGAATAGCGATGGATCTAGGGGCGAAGGAAGCAGTGGTAGTTTTTAGTCAATTGGTCGATCCAACAATGATGAACTTATCAACTCTTATGTACTTTGAAGAGGATTTTTATGTTGAAAAGATGAGTGTGCCATTCATGATTAATGATGAAGCTAGGTATGAGATTACAGTTGAGGGATGTGACATTCCTAAGCCTGTTTCTACTTTTAAAGTTGTTGGTTTTGTTGAGTATGTTCTTCAGGAGATATTAAAAGATGGGTTTATTGATCCAACACCCATTCAAGATCAAGGGTGGACAATGGCTCTGAAGGGATGGGACTTGATTGGACTTGCTGAGATCGGTCCTAGAAAGACATTGGCTTATCTTCGACCTATCATTGTTCATGTTAATGCACAACTTATCTTAGCCCCAGTTGATGGTCCTATTGTATTGGTCCTAGCTCCTTCTTGGGAGCTTGTTGTTTAGATCCAGAATGAGGCAACCAAGTTTGGGACATCTTCAAAATTAAAACAAACATGCATATATGGAGGGGCTCCAAAAGACCCAGAAATTCAAGATTTTTAAAAAGAGGATTGAGATAGTCATTGCACTGGAGGATGGAGGCACAGAAGGTTGGAGGACAATAATGCCTCTCGTTAGCCACTAACGATGAGGTTGCCTTTTGTATTAGTGGCGTATCCTTTCATTTCTATTGTTATCCTCTTGGTGAAAAATATTGTAGTGAATAAAAGCACTAGTGTAATGCAGATCATGGATCTTGAAATGGTTAGTGGTAATCCAAAAAACCATATGAGTGTTGTCCTATTCATGTCCAGGTTTGTGGTAAACTGAAATATACTCTCTCAATTTTTTTGATTTTTAAACCAAACATTTACAATGTAACCAAGCACCTGTTAAGGTTAGCATAACCCAAAACGTGCATGAAAGAAATCTAACCAAGAATGCGCCCTAAAACCACTTAAGGAGGAGGGGCGGGCATATGGTCAGAGGATCCCTAGGATCTACTAAATCAAGATTACAAGATTATACTGAAAGAGAGAGAATAAACTCAACACCAAGAATGTGCACTCAAGATCCTTTAACAGGCGATATGCTAACATATGGTGGAGTGCTAATTGCTGAATTGAAAGAACATAGGGGGATAAACAGTCATGAGAGAATTTCCTCACTACCACCAAACAGTGGGGGGAAAAGATTACAATTTAAACACTCCGTCTGCTGCGGCAGGCATCCACTCAAGAGTGGGAATTCTCCACTTTATAGTGGGTAAGATGAGAGACACAAGTTTATTCTCCACACTGGCGGTAAACCATCCAAGGGTACTTAATGTTAGCTTTAGAAATTACAAGTAAATGCAGCAATAACATATGGTTGGATTAGTACTACTAATTCACAACCTTACAATCCAATAATCTACAATTTACGAGTATTACAATGATAGACAAAGCCACAATGTGAAGAATGATTATCTCAATCTAGAAAGCTCTTAAACATTGAAAATGAAGCTAAAATCTGATCTCTTTGAAGTCTGATAATTAAAATCAGCAAACTGAAACTGTAAATCAGCAACCTGTGAATCAATGAAATGCTTATATCTTAATCAATTTACCTCCGAATTGCGTGAAACCAAGTGCAATGAACCTTTGGAGGATAGGCGCCCATGCCATGATGAAGAAACAGCTCCAAAAACTCAGCATTTATTTATTGGCACAATTCCCAGTGCAAACAAGAAGGTGCGGCCCTAGCAAGGGCGATTTTGGAAAGATAAAATAAAATACTTTGAATTAAATTCCAGTCTTTTGTGGAAAGGGGCGCCCTTGGTCTAGAATCACAATGCATCGATACCCAAAACAAGATTAAATTTATTCAAAAAGCTGCTCACAAAAATCAACTTCAGCTGTATGAACATCAGCAACATAGAAACTGAAAATAACATCAAAATCTTCCACGTTGAAGCTCAATGTGCACTTCTGGGTGAAGCACACTCTCAATCAACCATCTAGGAGACCATAGTTTCAGGTCCGAAGAATGGAGTAGAATTGCTAAGCTCTCCCTTAGCCGGATTCTGAAATTAATTCAGCAGCATAACTTTACTACATTTTCCAAAGATATCAAAAGCTAGAGCAAGACTTCTCTTTTATAGAAAAAGAGGTGACTTTACAAATTCCCAGAACTCCTCCAAGAATGGGACGCCAAAAGTCCCCTTTTTTGAAATATTTTATAATTCACAAATATTTAATCCCTCTTAAAATGGCATCCACTTCAAGGCATATATAAACATAATTAAATGTTAAATATTTCCTTCATGAAGGCGTCCCCCTTCATGGCCACCTTTTAAACACAACTTAAAGTTAATGAGCTAGGCCAAGGGGTCAACTTGAAATTAAAACATTAATGCCTTGAAATATATTATTTCACCAAAATGGTCTCAAAATGCTGAAAGCCAATTATGCTCCAAACTACACTGCCCGAAATGGAAACTGAGCTGACTGTTGATGTTACTGCCCAAGATGGCACTGCCAAAAATAGAACTTACTAAAAATAGTAAATTCTAAAAAAGATGCCCAATGCCTTTGCAGGTCATACCACTGCGAAGCTCTCTGAAAACCTAGAAAGAAACCACAATCCTTATTCATGCAAACCTTCTTTAGAACCCCTATAAAATAGGAAACCCTAATTTGCACATCTGAGTAGCCTACGGATGTCCGGAAATAGGCTAAATCCGAATGAAGAGCATAGGGCGAAATTGGGGACATTACATAAACCTGTGTGAAAATCATGAAAGGTTGATGAGAGGTGTCATTCGAATCAAGATAATGGGCCACGAGAGTTGGCTTACTGCAGTGTTAAGTTTGAAAGGAGGAGAATGTGGACATTATTGATGCTGTAAACAATTGTATAGGAGAGCAACTGACTACATATATCCTCTGACTGTCGAACTTCTTGGAAGTATGGTCAGCCAGTGATGAGTTTACTGGAAGTGAAAGCGAGATAAATTCTCGTATGTAGGTGATCATGTGTAGCAAGATTTGGAGAGCAGTATGCAGACCTAAAAGTATGCGTAGGCATACAATTTTGTTTCCAGTTCATGTGTTGTACGTTCTCCCCATGTTCACACTAAGGGGGGGGGGGGGTGTTAGTAATATTAAATTGTTTGTTAGGTTTGATTGTCATATTTATAGGATAATATTAAATTATGTTGTTATATGAGTGTATGTTTGATTGAGTTGTTACAACAACTCTAATAATTAGAGAGTTGTTCCTATAATGTAGGAACTGAAACCTCTATAAATATGTATTGTATTCAATGTTACAAGACTTAGACTCGCCTCGGACTTGGCAAGCCAATTTTTGACTCGGACTCAGACTCAGACTCAGAGCCCAGACTCGGCGCAGACTTGACAAATAGAAAAGTGAGATGTCCCTACTAAATCTAACCCAAAAATTCATTTTTCAAAGTATTGACATTTCGTCAAACAGTTGTTGTGCAAACTCATGAATTCTGATTTTCTGACTGCTGTTCTGATTTTCTGAGTTTTGTTTGATTGCTTTTGATGTTTGGTTGAGTGTTTTCAATGCCAATAACATAAAGGAAATGCACAAAACTGATATATAAATGATTACACAACATAAATTGATAAACCCACTTCCATTTATGCCATTAAATTAAAGATATAAGGTCTGATTAAAATGATAGTTATGTCTGATATGAAAATCATCAGATCGCAACAGCTCTATTAAACCTAATACAAATGAAAGATTTCAATACCCAATATGCCAATAACATACCCGTTCTATGCCAATGTGAAAATACAATGTATGAAGGCTGATATGAGCATGATAATGATGGTAGAAGATTGAAATAGAATGTGAAATATGCAACTACAAGTCTGATCGTTGTTATGGAAGTGCTGATATGAAATTGGTTGCCAAAATCAACTTCAAATGCCCACGAAACCCCTTCCAAATGATGGTGCACTAACTAGAAATGAAACAGCTGGTATGGAAGATGTCAAATCCTCAATGTAAACTTGTCAAACGGCTGGAATAAATCTGCAATGATGATTGTGCCACAAACCCTAGGTGCACTTGGCCAAAAATTGTACAGCCAACAAGTAGAAATGCAAACATGTGATGGTATTGGCCTGGTTGAGACTCGATCTATCAATGGCTGCACCTGATCTGAAGAAATATGCTGATATAACACTGCTGCAAACTTAGGTCTGAAAATTAAACACTTGAAACTCCTCCAATGAAGCCCAAATGAAGACCCAAGGTAGGTCCTCCTCAAAGGTGAACTGGGTTCTCGTCCAATTCACGATAGCCCTTGGGAGTTTTCGTTCTTAGAAGACTGAAACCAAGCTGAAACCCTTCTCCAGAGCTCAAACCTGCAACTGTTGATATGAAAAATGACAAATGAATCCAAAATAGAAGCCCAAAATTCACTTTATAACCTCCCATGAGCTTTTTTTATAAAAGATAATAAAATATTCCTCCTCAAGGGTCTTTTCCACATCAAAAGAAAGGGCCACTTTTTAAAAACAACTTTGTTTCACTAGGATTGGGGCACTTTTCACTATTCACTTTATAATTCTCTGTTACTATTCACTTTTACTATTCCATTAAAGCAACTTTAATATTTTCAATTTATCCCTGGATTCAACAACTGAACTCCAAACTAAAAGGCTCGTAAAGCTCCTGGCTAGGCTCTGCATCCCTTGGCTGGGTCCCCTAACCATATTGCTGACCTATCGGAACCCTAATGGTAGTCCAACTTCGGCTAGCCTGAGCTGCCTAAGGAAGGGACATTACAGTCCTCCCTTCCCGGGATTGCTTGCCCCCAAGCAACTGCAAAGCTAGATGCTGAAGTATCATCTCTCCTTCCCATGTGGCATCCTTCAACGACAAGTCCTTCCATCGTACCAAATACTCCCTGATAACTCTGCTATCACCTAACGCCAAGTCCACAAAAGATGAGGTATCATAACCGTACAATGCTCGGAAGGGAGTCATACCAATCGACATGTGATGCGTAGTATTACAACAATACTCGCCCAAATACAACCATCGCACCCAAGCCTTTTGCTGTCTTGAAACGTAGTTATGCAAGTAATCATCAAGCCAACACTGAACACACTGCTGCTCCACTCCGATAGAAACATCCATGTACCATAACCTATGAAGCAACCTCGTGGAATCCATGCAAACACCATGCACCCAAAAGGCATAATACTGCTCACCGATGGACCAACAAAGTCCCTTGCACACTCTGCCAAAGGAATAGCATTGTGCCTGGCAATAGGATTATCCCCCTCAAAAGAAGATGTCAACTGACTCTCAAATCTTTGTGGCCTGTAGCCTCCATGTCCAACAACACTCATACACCAAGGAGTCTTCGAGTGTCCAGTGAGTGCAGTCTCATCAACATCAAATTGGAAATCACTGCCCAACCCAAAAAGTGGATTGTCATAAGTCCTATTGTCACCCATCTCAAATAATGGGTTATCAATATAAGAATTGTAACTAGGCATAGTAGTTACACCACTCTCCATCACTCTGTGATGCATGATAGGCCACCTGCACCAAATCTCTAATTGCCCCACACTAATATAATCAATATCATGTCGGAAAAAGTGATGCAACGCATTGTGGTCCTGATGGAGTAGTGCATTCAAATCGATGTCGGGGACCCAAATGAACCCTGATAGGCTACAACTCCATCTACCTGAATCATTGCCCCATGATGGAGTAATACTACTGCCTCCATCAAAGACAATAACCAAGTCACAATCTGACAAGTTGCCAGGATCCCAAATGTTTTGGTGGAATGCACTAAGATCAATTCTCTGCACTAACCGGAAACAATGTTATCCTCCATCACTGACATACCTTGTCACTCTATGTCACAACTGCCACCATCGATGCATTTGATCACTGGGCCTGTGGGTTATGGACCCAAACAACTGCCAGAAAAGATGAGTATCTCCTAACTCATCTGCAAATGTTGGTGTCCCCACAATACTCCAATTGCCAAGGCTGGAAGAAGAGTGCTCCTGACACCAACTCATAAAGCCAGTTGCACTAATCAATGCAACTGTGGAGGGCTGATCCCTCTCATCACTAAATCCCATCTGATCAAACCCTGCCTCTCTATCTCCTATGCCAATAATACATCCATCCTGGAGAAGTGGTAAAGGGGTTTTGTCAGATATCACTCCATCCCTTGCAGAAGGGAGCACCTCGAACCACATATTCGCCCCACTCTTATGTGTCACATAGAGCATCAACTCATCTGAAAGTGGGCTGAATACAAAGGAATGTGCGAATCTCACAATGAAATCACTATGAAATGCACCAAGGGATTCTGAGGGAAGTCCCGAATCAACACTTTCCAAAACAGGAGCCTCAGAACTTGAAGCATAGGGTGTAAAAACTGCTTCAATACAGACTGACTGCTCCCCATGACTAACTGAAACTGTCTCACCCTGCTCTACTCTTGTAGCCATGTCATAGGTATCCTCCCTGGTAGTAGATCCACTACTACTACTAGATACCTCATCTCTCTCAGCATCAACGAAAGTGGATATCTGCGCCTCTTCCCTCACAAGTGCACTATACAACTGCCTAGCAAGCATGAAAGCATAACCTCTATTTATAAGCAACTGCATGGCATTGGATCTCATCCTATCAAGCACACGTCTTTCCAATTGTAAGTTCGATGCCGAGATTCCATACTTATGCCCATCTAGTGCCCCATCAGACTGAGTTATCCCAATGAGGTACTCGATCCATCTATCTACTTGATCATATTGGCCTAAGACTCGTGCCACCTCCTCCACTGCTAAATACTTATCCTCAAGGAATAAGCCAAGAGGTGTAGCTTGCTGCAATTCATGCATGTTCTCTACCAAAGCTCGGACTGCATGACTGCAAGTGGCATCACTATGTGGATTTCCTGTCTCTACAACATGAAGTTCGAGACCCTTAATGAGGAGTAAGTCTTCCTCATCTAAATTTGATTCCAAATCAGCAACATGTTCATTTTCTAAAACCAATTTTAAATCATGCACATGACTGCCATCAACATCACAATGTGAGCATGCATCATTGCCTTCCTGAACCTCATCATGTAGTTCTTCTTTTTCCTCATTTCCTTGTCCCTCAATCTCATGCACAACACAAGATTCTTGCCCATCCAAAGAGGCTGCAATAGAAGGCTGATTTTCTGATTTCTTTGGTGAAGCATGAGCCAAACTCAACTCCACGCTCAACTCCTCAATCTGATTTTCCGTCATAAGGGGAGTCACTTGAGAGTCTTCCAAAGATTTTCTAGTCTTTACTAGCTCCGTAGTGAGCTAATCAACCTCTTCCTCTTTCCTCCTCAAAGCATTTGAATATATGACACCTAAATCAAGTAGCTGATCTCTATCGGAAAGAAGGGCTAAATAATTATTTTTCATAGACTCCATGGCTGTCTTAAACGCTTGCAAACCAGGAATAGATGAAGCCTCTTCAACGCCACTATGTCTCCCCTCAAGTTGGACCTTCCATAGGTAATTTCCCACCAACTTATGGGAATGATCAAAATGTGACAGCGTTGCAGCAATCTTATCTTCACCAACCTTAAGTTGGTTCTCCAAATCATGCTTAGGGACAAAGGTAAATTCATTAGTTGAAGTAGTGGGCTGCCAATGGAGAGCTTGACTCATCAAAAAATTCTTCCGAAGTGTCTTCTTGCTGGTCTGGAACTAAGGCAGCATTCCTTCCCCTCACAAACTCAT
This sequence comes from Sequoiadendron giganteum, assembly GCA_007115665.2. Lineage (NCBI taxonomy): Eukaryota > Viridiplantae > Streptophyta > Pinopsida > Cupressales > Cupressaceae > Sequoiadendron > Sequoiadendron giganteum. The sequence continues at coordinate 310,422,416 of CM021102.1, forward strand.
CATCACTCCAAAAAGTGGTCTCAATGGATGATGATTCGCTATCCTCATGCAAAGAGGTAAGACCGCTCTTAGGACTATCAAAAGAGTCCCCAAGCATAATCTCCATGTTGCCTACTGGGATACTCGTGCAACCCTGTCCTGTAGGCTCCCCTGTTTCTCCCTCTCTACCTTCTGTAGGATCAACTGGATGAAGATCAACTGAAATAGACCCAATCTCTATACTACTGCTCCTTGCTTCCCCTATTGAGGTTTCTTTGCTATCTTTTGATTTTTCTTCATGTGTAGGTGATGTGACATTATTGGAATCAACTATCACACTAGAAGATGCTTTATGATCACCCAAAGACTCCATGCCATTGCTATCCAAAGCACTGACATGAACTATGCTAGCCTCTAATGTAGGAGCCTCTTGTGAAACCTCTTGCAAGGATGATGTAGACAAATCATTACCCAAGGTTGTCCTAGTGCCTTCTTGATTCAAATCAGCACGTCCATCTAATTCATCATATAAATTTTTGCATACCTCATTGGAACTTGAAGACACCCAATCATTCTCATGAAGAGTTGTATCAACCATGTGTGAAGATTCTCTAAACAATTCATAAGCTATAGTGTGATATTCCTTCCTTGCATGCTCAGTCTTGTGGCAAAGATTCGGGTGCATGTCCATGTAGTTCTTGAAAGGAAAATTCTCCTTAAAACGTTGAGGAAGAATGCTATACTCCTCAAATATGCTAATCACCACTAATTCTTTGTTTTGTGGTGTTGGGTTTTTCTAGTAGAAAGTGAGGTTGATCCTTTAGAGAGTCCCAACCTTGAAAGTGAATCATTTAAATGCTGCAATTTTCGTATGGTCTTGTATTGTGTTTGCTGAATTTCTTTCCATGCCTGTTTATTGCCAAACAACTTTTCCATGATTACCTTTTTCACTGAACCAACTGAAGACCACTGAAAACCAAATCCAATTGACTTGTGCACAACTGATTTCAAACCAATTGAATGCAATCATTACCCAACAGGCTGGCAGAAATATGGCTCTGATACCGCTGAGATGTCCCTACTATATCTAACCCAAAAATTCAATTTTCAGAATATTGACATTTCGTCAAACAGTTGTTGTGCAAACTCATGAATTCTGATTTTCTAGTTGCTGTTCTGATTTTCTGAGTTTTGTTTGATTGCTTTTGATGTTTGGTTGAGTGTTTTCAATGCCAATCACATAAAGGAAATGCACAAAACTGATATATAAATGATTACACAACATAAATTGATAAACCCACTTCCATTTATGCCATTAACTTAAAGATATAAGGTCTGAATAAAATGACAGTTATGTCTGATATGAAAATTATCAGACTGTAACAGCTCTATTAAACCCAATACAAATGAAAGATTTCAATACCCAATATGCCAATAACATACCCGTTCTATGCCAACATGAAAATACAATTTATGAAGGCTGATATGAGCATGATAATGATGGTAGAAGACTGAAATAAAATGTGAAATATGCAACTACAAGTCTGATCGTTGTTATGGAAGTGTTGATATGAAATTGGTTGCCAAAATCAACTTCAAATGCCCACGAAACCCCTTCCAAATGATGGTGCACCAACTAGAAATGAAACAGCTGGTATGGAAGATGTCAAATCCTCAATGTAAACTTGTCAAATGGCTGGAATAAATCTGCAATGATGGTTGTGCCACAAACCCTAGGTGCACTTGGCCAAAAATTGTACAGCGAACAAGTAGAAATGCAAACATGTGATGGTATTGGCCTGGTTGAGACTCGATCTATCAATGGCTGCACCTGATTTGAAGAAATATGCTGATATAACACTGCTGCAAACTCAGGTCTGAAAATTAAACACCTGAAACTCCTCCAATGAAGCCCAAATGAAAACCCAAGGTAGGTCCTCCTCAAAGGTGAACTGGGTTCTCGTCCAATTCACGATAGCCCTTGGGAGTTTTCGTTCTTAGAAGACTGAAACCAAGCTGAAACCCTTATCCAGAGCTCAAACCTGCAATTGTTGATATGAAAAATGACAAATGAATCCAAAATAGAAGCCCAAAATTCACTTTATAACCTCCCATGAGCTTTTTTTATAAAAGATAATAAAATATTCCTCCTCAAGGGTCTTTTCCTCATCAAAAGAAAGGGCCACTTTTTAAAAACAACTTTGTTTCACTAGGATGGGGGCACTTTTCACTATCCACTTTATAATTCGCTGTTACTATTCACTTTTACTATTCCATTAAAGCAACTTTAATATTTTTAATTTATCCTTGGATTCAACAACTGAACTCCAAACTAAAAGGCTCGTAAAGCTCTTGGCTAGGCTCCGCATCCCCTGGTTGGGTCCCCTAAACATACTATTGACCTATGGGAACCTAATGGTAGGCCAACCTCGGCTAACCTGAGCTACCTAAGGAAGGGACATTACAAAAAGCCCAAGAAATTCAGAGATTTTTAAGGATTTAAAACTTGTTTCATGCACCCTTTAATAAATAAACCTTAAAGACACAATAACATCATCAAATAGAAATTACTATGATCCCATACACAAACATACATCGATCACATAAGTATAAACACAAATTTTTGCTAAAGGAAATAACACATTCAGATATATAAATATTGTCAAATGTATACAAAACTCATGGAATATGAAATCCATGGCATCAAAACAAATATCAAATCTAAAAATATAATTCTATGGCTTATAAGAGCTTGCATTATTCATTCCAACATCACGACAAGTCATGCGCTAGTGTCTAAGATAGGTCCTAGATGATGATGTAGCCATGATATTTGGTTGTGTCTCAATGATTGGTGTGTATATTCGAGTGAAGAATTTATTATTAAAATTTTTTTGAAGCCTTCAAGACTGCATGTTTTGTTGTTTAATGTATGAAACAAGATAATCCTTGATTATGGCTTTGACTGTGAAAGATGCAGAGGTTTGCAACACGGGATATGTATTTTGTAGGTTTTATGATCATGATTTATCATTGGCCTATAACATGCTTAGACCTTTAGTTTGATGAGGGTTTGGGGGAAACACCCCAAAGGGGTCGAGGGGCAATGCCCCTTGTGGGGGTAGGCCACAGCGGGGTCAAGGGGCAGCGCCCCTTGCGAGGGTCTGGTAGCACCGTCCCCAGCGGGGTCAAGGGGCAACGCCCCTTGTGGAGGTCTGGGGCAACATCCCTAGCGGGATTGAGGGGTAGTGCCCCTCGTGGGGTCTCGGGACAGCGCCCTGGGTGCGCTCCCTGTTGCGATACCGGGTGGGGTCAAGGGGTGGAGCCCCCACCACCAAGCTCAAATGAAGACCTTCAAAACCACACAAACCTTCATGGCGCACACCATTTAACTAAAAAAAATATAAATGGAAGATAGCAAATTTTTTAAAAAAAATTAATTAAAATGGCCGAGTCTGAGGCACGAGACTTGCCGGTTTTGGCAAGTCCGGCGAGTACTTGGATGTCGAGTCTCTGGGACTCGTTTAGGGTCACCTGCTTCACGACTCGCCGAGTCTAGGCGAGTTTCTGCGAGTCTTGTAACATTGATTGTATTGAACAAAGGAAGAGTGGAATGTAATAACAAATTATTATTATTACTTTTCTCTCTAAAAACAATCAAGGTTGACATTGTGACCACTATTTTTTCAAACTTTGATGGCTTCAAGATAGTATCGAACACAATAGAATCTGGCTTGTATTTTGTAATAATATCTGGTTACTGAAATAAGTCATTTAATGTAATATGGATGGGCTGGGAATTGTTCATTTTGAATAATGCTTTTGTTTATGTCCAATCTCTTGTCTTGCTGCCTTGAAGCATACGACATATATTCTTGAAGATGCCTTTTGTGTTTTTAGAACCACTGCTATTATATGTTGAGGACACATTAAATGTACATTTGTATTATTATTAATTCTTGGAGAAACCTGTTTATTTATTAAATTGATTTATGTATTATGTATATGTGTGTAGAGCTTTGGCCCTAATGGAACACGGCTTATATCATATATGTAGTGAAATTGAGATCATATTGTTTTGCTAAAATCAGTATATAAATTATTAATAGCAGTCAAGGGAATTTCTTTATTTCCTGCATGATACTAGGTTTCTGGATTTGTTTCCCCTCCTGCTCCTGCACTGCAATTATTGCAGAAACATTGAATAAATGGTTTGCATCCAAGTGATTGCTGCCAAATTTCATACTGTTTTTGGAAGATCAGAAATTGTTTCTACACTGCCCAATTATTTTCAGATTTTGTTCTACTCTGACTCCTATACTAAATTTTTTATAGAAACATTGAAGATTTGCACCCAAGTGATTGCTGCCAAATTTCATATAGCATTTGGAAGATCAGAAAATATTTCTGTAATTCTCTATTGTTTCTTTTAAGGAAACAAACTTATACGGTTAAGAAAATAACAATGTGTTATTTTTAAAAATAATCATTGTATATCATAGTTACATCGAGTTTCGGGGACGGGAACGGGGGGACGGCAAGGGACAGGTTTCGGGGGCACGGGAGTGGGGGGCCTAAGTTTGGGGATGGCGGCGGGGGGGCGGTGGGGGAGCGGTGCGCTGAAATACATATAGTACTTGAAAAATTAGTTATAAAAAGATGTATAATTGTAAAAGCCTAAGGAACATTGAAACAATGAAAATATACTTGTAAATTAATAGACATTGTGATTGGAACGAGAACTAGCTGTTTCATATTCATAAATTGAATTTCAAAATTTCATAGTCATGATTCATAATTACAATCAAGTATCAACTATCAAGTTATCAACACAACAGTGTTCAAACTTCAAAATTCAAAAACAAAATAGTAAATACTAAATAGCTAATGGCCTAATGGCTAATGCCTCTATTGATCTAATCATCTCCAACTCCAAGCTCCATGCCAATCTCCTCATCACTGGAACCGTCGGACGAGGACGCCAAATGCTCAAGCTCATCTAAACCAATACCAACCAGCCCTGTCTGTGTAGCATCCTCATTTATCTGTGCTGGCTCTTTTGGCTCTACATCCCATTTGGCTGTTGGACTCTCCTTGTATGTAGTTGTGCTGCGATCAATGAGACGTAAGGCACTATGGACAGCCACAAGCTTCTCCGCCCTTCTAGAAGTGAGCCTGTTCCTCTTAACAGAGTGGATGAAGTTATAAGTGGACCAGTTCCTCTCAGAAGCAGAAGAACTAGAGACCTGGGACAACAAACAAATGGCTAGAGTAGTAATCAAAGATCTAGGCCCATGCATAGTCCACCACAACTTGGGGTCCTCTTGTGACATAGTCTCCAAATCTAATATGGCTGCCTCTGAATATCCCTAAAGAGTAGCAAATTTTGTCCACTTAGTACGAAGCAAGCTGGCCTCTATAGGATCATACATTTTGTCAATGGCCTTCATGAACCTTCCTTCACCTCAACATCCTCTATAGGTGTCACTCTACCAAGACGTGGCACATACCACTTTGGGTTCAATGCGTAGGCAGCCATGTGTAAGGGAGTGTTGAGTTTCTCCCATCTATGCTGAATGATTGGATAAACATGCTCGGTGTAGAATTGCGTTGTGGGGTCCTTCTCTCGCACTTTAGCCTTCATTTGATCAAGCATGGAATCAATGCATTCGTATACCTCTCCAAGGGAAGGTGCATTAGAATCTCCAAATCTAATAACTTTGAAGACTGGCTCAATAATGGAGACAACATATTTGGCATCAACCCAAAAGACATCATTCTTCACCACCTCCTTAACCCTCAATCCCTGCTGTGTCTTTGACTCAGGCCATCTGTTCCATTCTGTTGTCATTACCATTAGTTGCAAAGGCTCTTGCAACTCAAGCATCCTCTCCAAGAGAATAAAGTATTATGCATATCGAGTCTCTACAGGCTTCAGGAATTCCTTCTTGGAGAAGGACTTGAAAAGTGCATGTGAATGATGATGGTTGCAGATAAATATCTGCACATCTCTAGCATCACTGACAATAGATTTGATCCAGCTGATTTTACCCATGTCCTTAAGTGCATTATTCATAGCATGCACACAACAAGGAGTCTAAAAAATATGCCTATAGGCTGCCTCAATCAACCTCCCTGCAGCTTTGCACACATGGGCCGCATCTGTCACTACTTGCACCACATTTTGTGGTCCAACCTCCTCTATAGCATCCTTGAGGATCTGAAACTGATAATGGGCATCCTTGCTATGCCCTGAACAATCAATAGCCTTAAGGAAATAAGGGCCCGCTATAGATGTGACGATGATATTGATGAGTGGACGATGCCTAATGTCCGTCCACCCATCCATGACTATGCTGCATCCACTTGTGACCCAGGTTCTTTTCATCTTCTCCATCAAAATATTAATCTTGGAATAGTTTTGATCCAAGATTGTTGTCCTCAATTTATTCTCCCCTGGTGGCACATATGATTGTCCTGCCCTTATTATCTTTGACACAGTTTCCTTATAATAAGGAGAGCGAGCCACATGGAATGGAATGCCATTGGCAAAGAATAATTTTCCAATGGCATCATCTGCCTCATCCTTTGCCTGCACATTGAATAAATCTGCTAAAGGTTGTGAAGATGTCATCTTACGTTTCCCCCTAGGCTCTGCTGCACTTGAACTAAACGGATTTGGTGGCCTTTGACTTTGCAAAGTAGAAGTAGACACTGCTGAAAACCTAAGTTACCGGTTCGGGTTCGGGGACGGGTTTGGGTACGAGAACCCGGTACGTGGGTACGTGAAATTTTTTTTTAGGGGTTTGGGTACGTATGGGTACTTGTATATATATATATATATATGTATTATATATACAAAAAAAAAAGAGAAATATACAGAATTGTAAAACTAAATCATTTCATAGTATGATACTTGATCATTGATCAATGCCAAATGCCAAAGATAAATATTAAATGTCAATTGATAGTTGTATTTGACTGATTTGAAAGCAAATTGGGTACAAAATGGCATCCTCATGTGGAATGCGTTGATGTTGATATTCTTAAACAAAATGAAAATAGAAAATTGTTTTTGTAAAACTGAAAGTAAATACTATATTAATATATTTTACAAATTTACATCTTCCTCTTTCCCATAAAAATGAGGTGCGGCATGGAGTTTTGTATGGTTTCAAAAGCCTTAAATGCGATATTATAGATGAAGACTTGTAGGAAAACTATGGAAACTTGGACTTGGAGAGTACCAATTAAATTCAATGGGAGTTTGAGGGCAATGTCTCCAATGGGGTTGAGGGGCAGCGCCCCTTGTGGGGGTCTGGGGGCAACGCCCCCAGTGGGGTGAGGGGCAGCGCCCCTCGCGGGGGTCTCGCGCGCTCCCTGTCGTGGTACAAGGCGGGGTCGAGGGGCAACGCCCCCGCCGCTAGCACCAATTTAAGGCTTTTGAAACCATACAAAACTCTATGGCGCACCACATATTAATAATAATAATAATAAAAAAAATGTTTTTATAAGTTTTGGGCCGTGGGTTCTTCGAAGTACGCTCGGGTACGTGCCTGGTACCTTCGGGTCCACGCACCAATTGACTGGGTGCGCCTTGGGTATGCACAAGGTGCGCGACCAGGCCTGTGGGTTCTCCTGGGTGTGCGCTTGCCCACAGGCCTGGTTGCGCACCCTGTGTGTACCCAAGGTGCACCCGCAGGCAAACCCGTACCGGGTACGAACTCGGACCGGGTTCAAGGCCTCCGGGTGCGAATCCGGTAACTTAGCTGAAAACTGATCACCCAAACTCTTATGTGGCAATGTAGCAGATGCAGGCACTTCATCCTCATTACAACCCCATAATTTTAAAATTTCAGCCCTGTACTTCAAGTTACCTGCCACAACTCTGCATACATCTACACCTTTGCCTCGAATAAGAAGAAAGTGTGCATTCGTTCTTGTAATGCTGCCAAACCATGTAAGCTCACACATGTGACATTTCCATAATCTAGTGCCCCCAGCTGCCCCAGGCTTTGCTGCTACCTTGGATGCAAATTGTTTTAAGGGTTTTTTTGGATCAAAGAGGCCCTTGGCCCATTCTTGAAGGATTTCTAAAGGGCAGCTATTATCTCTAGTGCCAATGGAACTTGTGGTAGTTTGAGTATTTGAGGCTGAGCCATGTTGTGGAACTTGTGGTTCAACTTCACCCATAGCCTTCCCTCCTATTTGAAAGTCAGGATCATCTGATGAATCATTTTCACTTTGAATTCCTGGTTCATCATCACTTCTGTTATGTGAACTCATTATGATGATGATGCTGCAAAAACAATGTAAAAAAAAAATCAGACTTATATAATATAAACCGAAACTTAGAAACTTGAAAGAAATTCAAATCATAAATGTGGTCTCATGGATTGCAATATTGCAAGATATGCATAAGAATTAAGAAATCAAAATGTGGTTTGTTCTGCAAAATTTGGAAGCACAGGCAAGGCATTTGAACTGTTTGACAGTGACTGCATTCAGTCACTGTCAAACAGTTCAAATGCCTTGCCTTGATGCATTTGACTGATGCATCAATGCATCACTGTCAACAGCATTTTTCCTTGATGCCTGAATTCAGTCACTGTCAAACAGTTCAAATGCCTTGCCTTGATGCCTGAATTCAGTCACTGTCAAACATTTGAACTTGCCTTGATGCCTGAATGCATCAAGGCAAGGCATTTGAACTAAATGCATCAAGGCAAGGCATTTGAACTGTTTGACAGTGACTGCATTCAGTCACTATCAAACAGTTCAAATACCTTGCCTTGATGCATTCAATCACTATCAAGTATCAAGGACTCAAGTGTCAAACAGTTCACACTTCACAGTTAAAAATTTAAAAAGGTTTGCCTTGATGCATGCAATCACTGTCACTGTCAAGTGTTAAGTGTCAAACAGTTCACATACCTTACCTGTGCTTCCACATTTTGCAGAAATGCCAGCAAATAAATAATAATTTTTAGTTTTACTTATAACTTTTATCTCATTTTCGATTTTAAAAATTTTCAAAAAAAAAAAGTTGAAATTGAGGGCGAGGCTAACTGGTGAGGCTTTGAGCGAATCCCTCAAAGGGATGCGAGCTCATGGAAGAGGCGACAATGTCGCCTTCCATTAGCTCGCATCCCTTTGAGGGATTCGCTCAACAGTTCGCTGAACTGTTGACGGAATGCCTCAAACGGATCCCTCAAAGGGATGCGAGCTCATGGAAGAGGCGACATTGTCGCTTCTTCCATGAGCTCGCATCCCTTTGAGGGATTTGCTCTCGTCTCCCAACCTCCTGTTGCCAATGTCGAATGCCCTAGCGGCTGAAATCAAAATAAAAAATGCTAAATCCGAAATCGTAAATATAAAATACCTGTTACCGAGTGTTCAATAATGACGCCCTTGGAAAACTGAAAATCCGAAAACCTTGATCTGGTTCAGTTTGCAGTTCGCACATTCACTCTCAGGCAAAGTCTCGAATGCTCGCACAGGCACGCATGGGTAGGAAATGAGATAAAAGTTAAAAGTTTTTTGTTTTACTTACATATCATTCATGAATCAATATCATAATAGTTAAATTTTAATAAATTTGATTTTAATTAAAATTTAATACACTTGAATGAAGGGGACGTGGGAAACTCGGAGGCTTGGACTCCCAGAAGACTCCCAAAGGAGACGCCCAGAAGACTCTGAGATTTCCAGAAGACTCCTTGTGAAGGAAACGCCCAGGGGACGGCAGAGGGACGGGGGGACGGCGGGGGGAGGACAGGGGGACGTTTCCCTGACGTCTCCGCGTCTCGGAAACATCCCCGTCTTCGAGATGGCTGCTTTTTCGAGGGGGATGCGTCCCTGTGGAACTATGATAAATACTGAGTATATGCTGTCATAAAAGAAGTCTTTACTACATCGAAGAGATAAGTATTTTCTGTTGTTTATATTTTTATGTGAAACTCAGTTTGCTGAGTTGTACAAATTTGATAACGGTTGTTTGATCATGTGTGTAGTAAAGATCATGTTTTCTCTTGAATTGTGATTCAGTGGGTGAGATCATCGTGTGTTGCTAGTAAGTATGTTGTATCTGTTTCTTAATCTGGTTGTGGACTAATCTAAGCACAAGAGTAGCGTATCTTACTGTGTCCAGTAATTCCATTCATCAGAATATTTAAGAGATAAGTATTCTTTGTTTTTTATTTACCATTCTAGGCTAAAATTCAATTGTTGAGTTGTGCAAATCTAACATTATTTACTTAGGATTATGTGTGATCAGTAAATAGTGATCTTTGTGATAAGACTCTTTAGATTTATTCATTACAAGTTGTATCATGCTAAATTGTGAAGATTGTCTTTTGAGATTAGCTCCTCTGAGAAATTGAAAGAAAGTCATGTCATGATTGATGAATTAGTTATCTATTACTCAGGAGATTTTGAAGTATTGCATGGTTGAATAATGTTCATGAATTGTTTTATAGCTACTAATTCATGTTATTGAGATAGTCAATCATGTATGCTCCTAGTTATGGTATGTCTATTTGAGATAGTTGAGTTCCATGAACTATTAGTAATCTCTTGTTAATGATTTCAGGATAAATCAAGAAGCATAAGAGATTGCTTTCAAGAAGAGCTTGATGCATCCTATAGGTTAAAGGATGGAGACTCTACTTGTAGCCATGAGACTAAGTGATTAGCTGAAGACATCTTTTAGAAAATGAAGAATTAACTTTAAGAGGGAGTTCTACGACTCGTTGAGAATAAGTAAGGGTTGTAGTGTTGCAAGGCCGGATGTTAAATTGTTGAAGTATCTCTTCAACAGTTGGGTTCTGAATTGCTCAAGTCAGGTCAACCTGGATTGGTAGCTCCGCAAACCTATTTAGAATAGAGTGATCTGGAATGCGGTCGAAGAGGACAACCCTGAATCTCTACAGAAGTGTACGTTGGAAACCTACTGATACAAGAGATTGAAGATTTAGAGGGAGCCTACTGAACCTAAAGATGCTGGTTGTGTTGCTCTAGATGTTGTTTCAGTTGAGGCCTGCAATGATATCTTGGTACAACAGGAAGCAGTTTTCTATGGGACTGAGTACAACAGAGGCCAAGTACTTTACAGCTTGTGTGGTGGCTCAAGAAGCAGCGTGGCTTCGAAAGCTCCTTGCAGGATTGGTTGAACAAGTATTGAAGCCAACTGTCATCCCTTGTGTTAATCAAAGCTTTGAGAAGCTTTCTGTCTTTACATGGGTTTCATGATAAAGTAAGCATACCACTATATTAGAGATATGATATTGAGAAAAGATATTCAACACTGATGAGCAGATGGTAGTCATTCTCATCAAGCATCTCTTCAGGATAATGGTTGTGTACCTTCAAGACAAGCTTGATATGGTGGAGAATGAAGTTCTAGCTGAGAGGGAGTCTCAGTATCAGTGTTCCTTTGTTTAATGAGTTCTTCTTTGAGAGAAGTTTGAGGTGAAATCCCTTGATAATGCATTTCTCTGTTGAGAGAGATTTGAGGTGTAAGCCCTTGATAATACATTTCTCTATTGTGAGAGATTTGAGGTGCAAGTCCTTGATAGTGCATTTCTCTTTTGAGACTTGAGGTGAAAGCCCTTGTTTCCACCCTCTGGGAGAGCCATGGTGGATGTCATGTGTGTGACTCCATGACAACATCATGTGAGGGAGTTCGTGATGATTTTCTCGTTCTAACCATCCATGGAGGTAGCCATGATGGTTGATATCACGATGAGGTGATATCCGATATCACAGTGAGGTGATATTTTTTTGTGCTTTCACGATGAGGTGATAAGCTCTTTTATCATATTGAGATGATGTGTGTTGCTTGTGCAGGTGGAAGTTCATCCCTAGCTGAGAGGGAGTGTTGATGTTAGCAGCGTCGGGCTGCATCTTCCACTCATGCGCTTCAAGAAGATTGAAGAATATTAAATAGTAGCCTTATGGCTATTTAATATTGTGGCCGACTTTCTTTAAGATCATATTGCATTTAATATTGTAGCCGACTTTATTATTATTGTTTTGTTTCTCAAGATGGGCCGACCTACTTCAAGGTTGATCACAATATGTATTTATAGAAGGTCGAATGTGCTCATTATCTAAAAAAAAGCAAGTTCGCAATTACAAGAGCAGAACAGAATTCGCCTTTCATAGCAGCAGATCCGATTTCAAGGAAGAACACATTCATTTGTATCTTGTGCATCTAGGAGAGGTGCAACTTCATTGTATTCTTTATTGGCCATTGTTGGGCCTGAGTTGTAAGCAAATTTCTGCTCTTGTTCTACTTTATATAAGCGATTCATTTGTTGGGTTTTTCTCCCTCAAGAGGAGGGTTTTCCCAGGGTATCTTGCTGTGTTTATTGTCTTATGTGTTGCAATATTATTAAGTGCTTTCATTGTTTAATCTGATCTAAGAAACACTAACACTATCATGATGGATGAGAAGACAACTTTGCAGGCGCACTTGAACAAGATCAAGGAGATTCGAGATTAGTTCGAGGCTATTGGTCGCAAAATGGAGGAGGAAGACATGGTCGTGATCACTTTGAAAAAGTCTACCTAAGTCTTATGAACATTTCATCAAGACTCTCAACATTACATCTGTTAATGTTGATTTGAAGTTTTCAGATCCGTGCTCCATTCTTCTGCAGCAGGATCGTTGGAAACAACAGTTTGGTAGCAGTGAATCTTCATCCTCTACAGAGCAAGCTTTTGCAACCAAGACTCAGTTTAAGAACAAAGGGAAAGGTCAGCCTTCGCAACAGAAAGACTCAGGACAACCTCAGGACAACTCTAAGAAAAATAACATTTAGTGTAATTATTGCCACAAATTTGGTCATATGAAGAAGGATTGTCGTCAGCGTTTGGCTTCTGAACAAAAGAAGCAGGGAGGGTCTTAGCAAAAAGCGAATGTTGCCGAGCACACTGAGCAGAAGGAATTTGGATTTTACGCTTTTATGGCTAAAAGGCCTACAGATCATGTGGAGTCTTCTGCATAGTATATTGATTCAGGTGCTTTGCGACACTTCACACATCGACGTGGCTGGTTCACAGACTTCTCTCCTTTCACTGACTTAGTTATTTTTGGAGGAGGTGAAGAGTACACAGTTGTCGGTAAGGGCATTGTTCAGATTTAGTCTGGTGGGAGGAATCTCATATTCCTCAATGTCTACTATGTTCTTGGCATGGAACTAAACGTTCTCTTAGTCAGTCAGATTATGTAGCATTCTCCTCAACTGGATGTGGTATTCAATACTCACAAAATGTTCCATTGTTGATCGGGAGAATCGCACCACTATGGCTATTGGTATTAAGGATCAGGGTCTTTACAGACTTGTGGATATAGGTGATTCTCTGGAGTTAACCATGGTAGCCAGAAACTCTGTTATTACCAGTCTTTGGCATCAGCGGTATGGGCACTTAAATGTGCACTCTCTCTCAGTTAGCTCGGGAGGGACTTGTAGCTAGTTTACTTGACATTCAGACTCAACATCATGGCATTTGTGGAGCTTGTCAGGTTGGGAAGTGGCACAGGACACCGTTCGCGGATGGTGACTCATGGCGAGCCTCTAAGGTATTGCAGTTGGTTTACGTTGATGTATGTGGACCAATGAATACACCTTCTATTACTGGTTGCAGGTATTTCTTGCTTTTTGTTGATGATTTCAGTCGTAAAATGTGGGTGTATTTTCTTAGACAGAAATCAGATGTGTTTACTGTATTTTAGAAGTTTAAGGCCATAGTAGAAAAAGAGTCTGGTTGTTGCATAATCACTCTTAGGTTAGATAATGGGGGGGGGATTTTGTTCTGCTGCTTTCTCCAACTTCTGTGATTCACATGGAATCAAACGCCAGTTAACCACACCCTACACTCCTCAACAAAACGGTGTTGTAGAGCGGTGCAATCGTACAATTATTGAGATGGCCCGCTTCGTGTTACAACATAGGAGTGTTCCTAATAAATTTTGGGCAGAAGCAGTTTTCATTGCAGTCTATCTCCTTAATTGGTCTCCTACACATGTTGTTAAGGGGAAGACTCTGAGGAAGCTTGGACTGGTAGAAAACCTAGGATTAGTTATTTGAAAATCTTTGGCTCTTTAGCATATGTATGGATTCCAGATGCCAAGCGCTCAAAGTTGGATTCCAAGAGTCAAAAGCTTATGTTCATAGTGTATAGTGACAACCATAAGGCTTACCAGTTGATTGATGTAGACACTGATCGTCTTGTCTTCAGTTGGGATGATGAAGAACGAGGGCCCTTTCACATTTCCCCGTCTTGCAGCATTCTGAGGATCAACCTTTTAAGGCTTTTGATTTGGGTGTTCATCTTCCGTTAGGTCTACTTGATGGGAGGGATGATGAAGATTCTATCTTTGATGACGCTCAACTTGATTTTCCTCCGGATGATATTGATCTTCCACTTGATGAACCTATTCCAGATCGACAACTAGTTCCAGCTCCTCTTGTTGCATCAAATATTGGCACTTCTCCTCTCAGGCCTAAATGGTGGGTTAAGACTATTGGTGATCTTCATGATGATGAGCTTATTGAGGGTAGATCGTCCAAAAACAAGAGAAAACAACAACATACAGTTAATTTTGCTCTCATGGCCAACATTCACAGTGTTTATGAGCCTCAGACATATTCAGAGGCTAAAGGAATTCCTGAGTGGGAAAAGCCTATGGAGGCAGAATACCAGAGTCTTCAGAAGAATCAAACTTGGTTCCTTTTTGATTTTCCTCCAGGGAAGAAGCCCATTAGTTGCAAATGGGTGTATAAAGTGAAATACAAAGCTGGCAGAACCCTTGACAAGTACAAAGCTCGTCTAGTTGCTAGGGGGTTCTCACAGAAGGAAGGCATTGACTATAAGGAGACCTTTGCTCCTATAGCCAAGATGAGTACCATTCGGCTCGTCCTTGCCTTAGCAACTCACTTTGGTTGGAAAGTCCATCAGATGGACGTTAAGAGTGCTTTCCTCAATGATGAGTTGAAGGAAGAAGTCTACATGACGCAACCTCCAGGGTTCGAGGTTGCTGGTCAAGAACACAAAGTGTGTAGATTAGTAAAAGCACTCTATGGCCTGAAACAGACTACTCGGGCTTGGTACATCAAGATTGACAAGTACCTCACAGATCATGGCTTTCAGAGGAGTCCATCTGACTCTAATCTGTACATACTGGTAGTGATATTCTTATTCTTGTTGTCTATGTGGATGACTTGATCATTATTGGCAGCTCGACACATTTGATCATTGAGATCAAACAGGATGTGTGCAACACATTTGACATGACAAATCTGGTACTTTTGCATTACTGTTTAGGTGTTGAGGTTTGGTAGACCCAGAGTAGTATCTTCATCTCCCAGTCCAAATATGCTCGAAGTCTATTGGATAAGTTCTGCATGCAGGATTGCAAACCTGCCTCCACACCCATGAAAAATTTGCTCAAGTTTTCAGCTAAGTCAGACTCACCTATGGTAGATGAATCATTGTTCAGGCAACTAGTGGACAACCTCATCTATCTCACTGCCACTAGACCTGACCTCAGTTTTGCAGTGAGCTACATTTCATGCTTCATGACGGCCCCCAAGGTTGATCATTGAGTAGCAGCGAAGCATGTGTTGCGTTATGTGAAGGGCACTTCTGATCATGGACTTCTTTACACTAGGAGTCAAGATTCTAGACTCAGTGGTTTCATAGACTTAGATTGAGCAGGTTCGGTTGATGATAGGAAATCAACACTTGGGTATGTGTTCAGTTTGGGATCTGGTGCAGTCACATGGACTAGTAAGAAGCAGCAGGCAGTGGTTCTCTCCTCGGCATAAGTAGAGTATCGAGGAGCAGTTAAGGCAGCTTGTGAGGCAGTTTGGCTTTGCCGGATGCTTGCGGATATGCAAATATCTCAAGCAGGTTCGACTCCCTTGTTCTGTGATAATTAGGGAGTTTTTAAACTTGCCAAGAATTCAGTCTTCCATGAAAGAACCAAGCATGTGGAAACTCATTGTCACTTCATTCGAAAGCTTGTTGAAGACGGATCGGTTTAGTTGTTGTATGTTTCGACAGAGGAACAGACAACAGATGTTCTCACCAAGTCACTTAGTCCAGATAAGTTTGTAAAATTCAAGGGGCATCTTGGTGTAGTTGACAGATTGAGCATTAAGGCAGGGTATTAAAATATTATTTATTAGTTATTTAATGCTCAATAATGTATTTTATTGTAATTAGTTTGATAAGATCGTTTCTGATCTTATCTGCAGTTTCTTTTTAGAAACTTGCCTTCTTTGTAAATATTTGTAACTTATTTATTGAGTGTTTTGCTCATTGTTAATACATCAAATAATTTACCAATTACTTGCATAATAAAAACAAGAGTGTGCCCTTGGTCACACATTTGACTCACACTCAGTAAATTATGTTTTGGACTTTAAACATACAAAACATTTTCAACCTTGGTTTTACCATCATCCAAAATAAGAGTGCCTTTACTTGAAATCTTTGTTGAAGCATTGCCACCAAATCTTACCATTCCACCATTTGTTCTTTTAAGAGAGAAATTTGCTTTTGTCATCGGTCATATTGTAATGCCCTAAATTTTACACGAAGGGAAAAAACACAACTAACAATTTTTTTTTAAAACAAGGTTACAAAACGCTAAGAATTGTTAACCATGTTCGTGCATGGTAACACACCGAACGCATCGAGCGAAGTTGCTAGTGCAACTCCACCATCGACACGTCACTCGAGGGCAGGGTGAGGGAAGAAAACAATATTGGATGTACGAACTCCCTTCCATGCACCCAAAGAACCGAAATGAGGTGGCACAAGGACTAGGTTAAGGTTATGCTAGGTTCTGAATAGTTGCTAAGGACTATTAGTGACTAACCTCCACTTGACATCCAACTCCATTCTAAACATAGTGTTATTAATCCATCCAAAGATTAACTATCATTCGAAAAGTATTATTATTATAATCCTAATAATATAAATGCCATTTACCAAGGTATTAGTGTTGTAATAATTTAAATTTTCATACTAACATCAATACAAAATTGACTCATAAGAATTTCGTGAAATTAATTTGTTTAACTAAATTAATTTTATCAGTGAGAAAACATTCTATCCTATGCCATAATTTAATTATCCCAATATATACTTATAAAAGAAAAAAAATGACAAATAATGAATAGATATTATAAATAACGTATGTAATAAAATAATTTCCCAATTAAAATCTTATCATACATATATATATTCACCATAATAAAGAAAACTTTTATTTTTTTATTTATCTTTTTTCCTTTTTAATTATTTATTTAAATTGACTAACTTATGACATCTTGCTTAATCTTAAAATAAATAAATTAAATCCTAAGACTCTAAAAATAAACTCTTTAAGGGAAAAAAGAAAACACTATTCTTTCGTTTAACAAAAAAAGCTAGAAAACGTTTTTAAAAAGATTTTCTTAAATATGATATATATACATCTATATTACTTTTTAAAAGAGGATTTTTTTGGTTTTAAAAAAAAAAATCAAGATTTAAGAAAAGCAATTATAAATAACCATACATTTATTTTTTAATATGCATAAAATTATCTTCCCTTGAAGGGAGGGAAGAGGAATGAATGAAGAGTAGCCTTTTCTTATTACTTAGGGCATCTTCTTTTTAAGGCATGGGGATATATTCCTCTCCCATTTTTTCACTTTGCATTCTTAACTGTAAAGGTGAGGGCTCTATTAAAATAATTTTTATTTATTTATTAATGCTCAAAGATATTGTAAGATAGAGATAAGATCGTCTCCGATCTTATCTGGAGTTTCTTTTTAGAAACTTTCCAGTTTTGTAAATCTTGTAAACTATTTATTGAGCGTCTCGCTCATTGTTAATACATCAATTAATTTACCAATTACTTGCGTAATATGGTATCAGAGCCAGATTGCTCAACTGTGAATTTTTAATTCATATAAAAATCGTTTAAGATTTTTTCTTGAATTTTTTGAATTAAAAATTCTCAAAAATCTTTTTTTTGAAGATTTTTTTGTGAGTAAAAAAAAAAATTTCGAAATTTTTTTCGGAATTTCTGTGGCTATTCAGAAAAAAAAATTTGGAAGGGTTTTCTGCTTGTGAATTTCGTGGGTCATTCAAAACCATAATCCGAAATTCTTACGGAAGTTTTTTAGCGGATTGTTTTAAGCATCTGAAGGACGCGTTTTCTTCTCTGTTTGATGCGATTTCTGTGAGCCGCGGATTTCTTCAGCTCGCGTGGCTTGGGCGTTTGAAGGACGCGTTTCTTCTTGTCTCAGATTTCTGTCTTCTACAAACCCTGCGTGCTTCTTCTTCCTGGCGTGGTCTTTCAAATGCGTTTTCTGTGCTTTGCTGGTCGCGTTTTATGAACAATTTCTGTACACGTTTTTTTGGCCGCGATTTTCAGTGTTTCTGGCCGCGGTTCTTCACTATTAAGACGCGATTTTTTGACTCCTTTTGCACGCGTTTCTCAGAATTGCTGAAGCCGTGATTTGAAGACATCTGTGTGCAGATTTGAGCTCCTTTCTGCAATTTTTTGGAGCTCTCATGGCCGCCTAGGGCATCCTGCGAATTCGACCAGGGTTTTGACACGTTTTTCGAAGTCAGAATATTTTTTTGATCATAGATTCTTGGTGGGTTTTTCGAGAGCTCAACTGGGTTGGTCTCCGAATTTTCTGGGTGCATCGTTTTTCGTGCCTCAAATTTTGTGCCATCCGTACACTGTACTTTCTGCAGTCTGTACCTGAATTTGTCCTTGTTTTCTGCATTGGAATTCGTGCCTCGAGTTTCGTGCATCAACCTCTTCTCAGTATCTCGTTTTTTCGTGCCTCGAAAAACGTGAAGATGGGCAGTCAAAGATTTAATGCTGGAGGGCAGTCAAAGATTTAATGGCAAAAATTATAACACCTGGAAGCAGCGGATGTTAACAATTTTTGAATACCATTGCCTTGATCAGATGATCCTCGGCAACGCTACTCGTCCTGAAGCGGTGGGTAAGGATCAGGATAAGTTTGATGAGCAGAATCGTGAAGCCGTCATGCTTATTAAGCTTTCGGTTACTGATGATCAGCTCCCTCAGATTCCACTGAGAAAATCAGCTAAGGAGATCTGGGATCACTTGAAAGATTTGCATGAAACTTCCGACAAAAGCCGTGCGTTTTTCTTGAAGAATATGCTGTTTTCTATCATGATGGATGAGAAGACAACTCTGCAAGTGCACTTGAATAAAATCCAGGATATCAGAGATCAGTTGGAGGCGATTGGTCGGAAAATGGAGGAGGAAGACATGGTTGTGATCACCCTGAAAAGTTTACCGAAGTCCTATGAACATTTCATAGAGACCCTCAACATTACGTCTGCTAATGTTGATCTCAAGTTTCCGAATTTGTGCACTATCCTGTTGCAGCAGGATCGCTGGAGACAACAGTTCGGTAGCAGTGACTCATCACCCTCCACGGAGCAGGCCTTTGCAGCAAAAACTCAGTCGAAGCATCATGGGAAAGGTCAGCCTTCACAGCAGAAAGGCTCAAGTCAGCGCTCCACCAGTCCGAAAAAGAAAAATATACAGTGCAATTACTGTCATAAATTTGGCCACATCAAGAAAGATTGCCGTGCTCGTTTGGCTTCTGAGCAAAAGAAGCAGGGAGGGTTTCAGAAAGCGAATGTCGCCGAGCATTCTGAGCAGAAGGAATCTGCCTTTTATGCACTGATGGCAAAAAGGCCCGCAGACCATGTCAAGTCCTCTGCTTGGTACATAGATTCTGGTGCTTCGCGTCATTTCTCACATAGGCGTGATTGGTTCACAAACTTTTCCCCTTGCACTGACTCAGTAATCTTTGGAGGAGGTGAGGAATACACAGTTGTCGGCACAGGCACTGTTCAGGTTCAATCTAGTGGGAGGGATCTCATATTCCTCAACGTATATTATGTACCTGATATCGAGCTCAATCTTCTCTCAGTTAGTCAGATCATGCGGCATTCTCCCCAGATGGATGTGGTATTCAGCTCGCATAGATGTTCGATTGTTGATCGAGAAACTCGCACAACGGTGGCCGTTGGGATAGAGGATCATGGCCTTTATAGGCTTGTGGACACTGGTGATTCTCCGGAGTTAGCCTTGGCAGCCAGAAATTCAGCTGTCACCAGTCTTTGGCACCAGCGGTATGGGCACTTGAACGTGCACTATCTCTCTCAGCTTGCTCGAGAGGGACTTGTAGATGGCTTACCTGACATTCAGACTCAGCATCAGGGCGTTTGTGGTGCTTGTCAGGCTGGGAAGCAGCATCGCACACCATTCAAGGATGGCGACTCTTGGCGGGCTTCTAAGGTACTTCAATTAGTTCATGCTGATATTTGTGGTCCTATGTCTGTTTCTTCTGTAACTGGTTGCAAGTATTTTCTACTTTTTGTTGATGACTATAGTAGGAAAATGTGGGTGTACTTTCTTAAACAGAAATCAGAGGGTTTTTAATGTATTTCAGAAGTTTAAGGCCTTAGTTGAAAAAGAGTCCAGTTCTAGTATTATAACTCTTAGGTCAGATAATGGGGGGGAATTCTGTTCTAGTGCATTCTCCAACTTCTGTGATACTCATGGGATAAAACGTCAGTTAACCACACCCTACACTCCTCAGCAAAACGGTGTTGTAGAGCGACGCAATCGTACGATTGTTGAGATGGCTCGCTCCATGTTGCAACACAGGAGTGTTCCTACCAAGTTTTGGGCAGAAGCAGTCAATACATCAGTCTATCTCCTTAATAGGTCACCCACTCATGCTGTTAAGGGAAAGACTCCTGAGGAAGTTTGGTCTGGTCGCAAACCTAGGATCAGTCATTTGAAAGTTTTTGGCTCTCTTGTGTATGTTTGGATTCCAGAGGCCAAGCGCACTAAGCTGGACTCCAAGAGCCAGAAACTCATGTTCACAGGGTACAGTGACAATCACAAGGCATATAGGCTGATTGATATAGACACTGATCGTCTTATCTTCAGTCGAGATGTTGTCTTTGATGAGGAACGAGGTCCATTTCTCTCTTCCTCACCTGTTCAGCATTCAGAGGATCAGCCTCTACAGGGTCCTGATATGAGTGTCCGACTTCCATTAGGTCCACTTGATGGGAGGGATGACGAAGACCTAGTCTTTGATGATGCTCAACCTGAGTTTCCTCCAGATGATAATGAACATCCCCTGTTGAACCTGTTCCAGATCCACAACCAGATCCAGCTCCTCCTGTTGCATCTGATGTTGGCACATCTACTCTCCGACCGAAATGGTGGGCTAAGACTATCAGTGATCTTCGTGCTGATGAGCTCATTGAGGGTAGATCATCCAGAAACAAGAGCAAACAGCAGTCTACAGTAAATTTTGCTCTCATGGCCAACATTCACAGTGTTTATGAGCCTCAGACATTTTCAGAGGCAAAAGGGATACCTGAGTGGGAAAAGGCAATGGAATCAGAATACCAGAGTCTTCAGAAGAATCACACTTGGGTCCTTTCCAATCTTCCTTCAGGGAAGAAGCCCATTAGCTGCAAATGGGTGTACAAGGTGAAGTACAAAGCTGACGGAACCCTTGACAAGTACAAAGCTCGTCTGGTTGCACGGGGGTTCTCACAGAAAGAAGGCATTGACTATGAGGAGACCTTTGCTCCTACAGCCAAAATGAGTACCATACGGCTCGTCCTTGCCTTAGCAGCCCAATTTGGTTGGAAGGTCCATCAGATGGATGTGAAGAGTGCTTTCCTCAACGGTGAGTTGAAGGAGGAAGTATACATGACGCAGCCTCCAGGTTTCAAAGTTGCTGGTCAAGAACAGAAGGTGTGCAGATTGGTCAAGGCACTCTATGGCCTGAAACAGGCTCCTCGGGCTTGGTACATTAAAATTGACACGTACCTCACAGATCATGGCTTTCAGAGGAGTCCATCTGACTCGAACCTGTATGTCAAGAATACTAGTAATGAGATTCTGCTTGTTGTTGTCTACGTGGATGACTTGATCATTACTGGCAGTTCAGCACTTTTGATCACTGAGATCAAACAGGACTTGTGCAAAACTTTTGACATGACAGACTTGGGCCTCCTGCATTATTGTTTAGGTGTTGAGGTTTGGCAGACAGAGAGCAGCATTTTCATCTCCCAGTCCAAGTATGCTCGAAGTCTTCTGGATAAGTTCCGAATGCAGGATTGCAAACCTGCCTCTACACCCATGGAAAAAGGGCTTAAGTTGTCAGCTAAGTCCGATTCACCTGTGGTAGATGAAACATTGTTCAGGCAACTAGTAGGCAGCCTCATCTATCTTGCTGCTACTAGACCTGATTTGAGTTTTGCAGTGAGCTACATATCACGCTTCATGACAGCCCCCAAGGCTGATCATTGGGTAGCAGCGAAGCGTGTGCTGCGTTATGTGAAGGGCACTCCTGATTTTGGACTCTTGTACACTCGGAGTCACGATCCTAAACTCAGTGGGTTCACAGATTCAGATTGGGCAGGTTCAGTTGATGACAGGAAATCAACATTTGGGTATGTGTTCAGTTTGGGATCCGGTGCAGTCACATGGACGAGTAAGAAGCAGCAAGCAGTGGCTCTCTCCTCAACAGAAGCAGAGTATCGGGGAGCAGTAAAAGCAGCATGTGAGGCAGTTTGGCTTCGCCGGATGCTTGCAGATATGCAAATATCTCAAGCAGGTCCGACTCCCTTGTTCTGTGATAATCAGGGAGTTCTCAAACTTGCCAAGAATCCGGTCTTCCATGAGCGAACCAAGCATGTGGAAACTCATTGTCATTTCATTCGGAAGCTGGTTGAAGACGGATCAGTTCAATTGCTGTATGTTCCGACAGAGGATCAGACAGCAGACATTCTCACCAAGTCGCTCAGTACAGATAAGTTTGTAAAATTCAGGGGGCATCTTGGTGTAGTTGATAAATTGAGCATTAAGGGAGGGTATTAAAATAATGTTTATTTATTTATTAATGCTCAAAGATATTGTAAGATAGAGATAAGATCGTCTCCGATCTTATCTGGAGTTTCTTTTTAGAAACTTTCCAGTTTTGTAAATCTTGTAAACTATTTATTGAGCGTCTCGCTCATTGTTAATACATCAATTAATTTACCAATTACTTGCGTAATAGGCTCTATTATTATATTCGATTCTATAAAATTGAGGTGCCTTCATCGAATAAAGACAAATTGCAATGGAAGAAAAAAAAGAAGCTATGCGCAACTTTAAACTACCTCACCCATTCCATTGGCTCGGTACGGTTTTAGGGCGGCGACGTGCCATGAAAGCAAAGGATTAAATGAGTTGAAAGGAATAATTTTAGAGGAAGAATATGCTAAAGTTTCCTACGTCAATGCCTCAGGATTAGGATTGCAGAGGGATACTATACATTGACAGCTAGAATTAATGCAATTAAGGTAAACAATGCTAGTGCAGGAAGGCGTCCAAACTGAAAGTGATATATGCAGATTAATATTATTGCTTAACTAATATTTTTCCTTAATCTAATGCCTCACTATTAATTGTCTGACATTTATTATGACTTAAATTGAGGAAAACGATTTAGGTATGCTTAACAATTGTAGTAGTTGAACAATTAATTAGGATGCTGACAAAAATTTCTGGGAATACTCAATGCTACCGGTTGTGTGAGAAGGACTTCTTTTTTTATTTTTTATTTTTTTTATTTTTATTTTTTTATTAGACTGCAGGAATCGGTCGGTTATCCGTCCCCCTATAAACTGCAGTGCGCCTGATAAACTTTTTCACGTGACCGGTGGCACTGGCGCGACACGCCCTCCGGTACCACGGGTTTGGGGGGAGACTAGACCTCGTGACCTCTTGCCTGCAACAGGATGTTTTTAGCCAATCGAGCTAGGCCCCCCGCCCCACGTGAGAAGGACTTCAATAAGGGAGAGTTTAAAGAATTAAAATGAAACAGATTCTGGCAATAATTATAGTGCAGATCTTTCCGCCTGGTTCGAGGATATAGGATTTGCAAGATAAGTATTTAATGGGAGTGGCTCGCCCTCATGGTTTAATCGAACACCTGGCAATGGAGTTAATGTGATATGGTGGCTACTCATTTTACCGTTACACAATCCAGGATAATAATATCTACGCTGCAGTAATAATTGTTAATGATATTTTGTAGATACGTGATGAATACTCCTGGAGTGATCTAAAGAGATAAATTTAAATATAGCTCTTAAGCTATTTAAATTTATATGTTTCGATTTCTTGAAGAGGCGCCTAAATCATTAAATAAAACAAGCAAATATTAAAAGGCATAATAAATAAATATGATTAAATATTAATTAAAGTCGCTTTATAGAGAAACGGGTTTTTTCTCTTGATGCCGACTTGGTTAGGAAGAGTCATTTTCTTTTGCTTGGGCCGACCTCTTGAAGGGTTGTGATCCTTCCTTCATCTGTGTATATATGCAAGACACTTTTCATTCATTTTATCATCAAGTCAAGCAATTCGATTCAAGGAGAAGAAGCATAAGAGGAGAAGTATGATCTGAGCAGCAGATCGATTCTTTGTGCAGCAGATTGATTTATATCTTTGCATCTAGGAGAGGTGCTATTCATTGTATAAGATAGGCATTACTTTGTGCCTAAGTTGTAAGCAGATTTCTGCTCTTATTTGCATCAATATATAAGAGATATATTGGCTGGGTTTTTCTCCCTCAGGTTGGAGGGTTTTCCCAGGGTATTGGCTGTGTCATTGTGTCAATTTTGAATTAATTTCTGCATTCTAATCTGATCATTTAAACTTAACAATAATTATATTACAACCACTCTACAGTAAGGGCTCGCTTAAATATATTTATTATTACTATTTCATCACGAGCACGGCTCGTTAGAAGTGGCGTTAGTCATATTACTTGCCAGTTTATTAGTATGTGATATAATACTTTTAATAACCTCTGTTCTATTCTTACATTGCTGCATCGTTCAAGCTGAACACACAACGATAGTTTTATTTTATTCTTGCTATTTTAGGCAACCTTATAGAGGCATTGGTGGAAAAAAAAGAAAGAGGTGGGGGCTCGTGCACATGGATCGCGCCCCTGATATTTGGCTTCAAGACTGCAAATAATTTCCGTCTTAATTAGTTTCATGTAGATGGTGGAAGATACGGGTCGGATGCTCAACTGTGTGCCAAGCAAGCTATGCTATAACTGTGTGAAAATTTTGATTTGGCACCAGAAGATGTGGACATGGACTGGTGAGATAACCCTCATAATGGTGCCATCGAAGGCAATAGATACGGAATCACTGGTTACCTATTTTGTTTGGTGAAGCGAAACAATGATAAGACAACAGGGTTTCTTTTATTTTATTTTTTTGTGTATGTATGAATAACAGTCAATAAAACATGAGGACATTCCTTTATGAAATGCAACAGAACATATTTGCATCACAGGCTGTTTACTAAGCGGTGAACCTGAAGCTACTGCACCTCGATATGCCTATCTACTTTATTTGTATTCTGAGCTAACTTGCATTTCCAGATTTCCATTCTCATTTATGTATGACAGAGTGGGCATTTAAGTGAATCTCTCTTTTTGTTTTGAACATTTGCATTTCTCTTTCAAAAATGACAGTTTCTAATTGCATTCACATGTATTCAACAATATAACTTTTTTTTGAAATTGTAAAATAACAAATTGCTTCAAAATATAGATTGCTTACACAGGACTTACTAAAATTCCTTTCCAGTACTGTTTTAAAGAATAGGTATGAGATAGGAAGGTAACTCATTTCTCTTAAAAGAAGGAATAATAACAACTGTGTCATATTACAGCAAGAGATATAGGGAATAAAATAACACATGCTGCTTCTCTTTTTTTTTTTTGTATAACACATAGACAACCCATTTGCAGACCAGTAACGTATACTTCATTTCAAAATGCACAACATAAGCAAGCTCTTCAATTTTTTTTTTTTTTACAAGTATACTCATCCACATAGTCTCCAAGCCTACATGTTCATTAATGAATTTTCTCTCCTTTTTTCTTTTTTTCACACACAAAAAAAAAAAAAGCTTTCGTTTCAAATCTGCATGTTTGACATATAGCAGTCACATTTTCATATTACAGTTATAAATACAACTATTACAACAGTCCTTCAAGACTGTTATGTTTAATTCAAGGGCATTTTTCACTTGAAGTTTACAATACAAAGCTTATTTCTTTTCTTTCACAAGGTGACACATAGTTTCTTCAGATCCAATATGAAACCTGCAGGTCTACTCAAGATACATTCCTCTTTATGGCCAATAGGGAGTGCTCACCTCCCAACCTTGGGTTGGAAAACCAACCACCCCCGAGCTAGGAGGTAACCAAGATACCGGGTACACAAAACAATATAATAAGTAAGCCATTCCAAACCACAACACTCAAACAAAATACTCCCAACCAAGATTGCACATTTACATAGGGATTCTTCAAAGAATCCAAAGATGGGGATAGAGGTGGACATCACTTCCATATGGGTAGACCTATTAGCAAGTAGAAATAACCAACACAATCTTTCTTATTCTCCAATCCACCCATTCATCAAAGCTCTTCATATTATACATCCTCCATACAACAATCTCCAAATATCTCATAACATTATGAAACAAATTTGGGTACTCATACCCCTTTTTTTTGCTTCTCCTTCTCAAAGGAGGAACAATTTACCCATAGAGGTTTCTACACATTCCTATCCCTCACAAGGATGCTCTTCCCACATTGGGTGAGTTTATCCTATACAACCCCAAACCAACACATATGGAAATGCAAAGGCACATACAATGAATAAACATTCCACATAAACCATCTTTCCCATTTCCAAATAAGAGATAAAATAAAAAGAGAAGTATACATCAAGGTAGAATAAAAATTACCTCAAATCCAAGCCAACAATGAAGGGGGGTTGGAGATGAGCTCCAAATCTCTACTCTTCCAATCACAAACAAAGAAAGAAGAACCCTTCCTTTGGCTTTCCAAAGGGTTGAAATAGGAGTGAAGGGTTTTCCAACCCTTGGAGGAGAGAGTGACACATGTCCATCTCCTATTCACTCCTATGGACACACCTCCCCACACACACCTCCCCACAAGTTCTCACACATGTGTGAGAACTCTTGGGAAAGTGAAAGGCCAAAGAGTGTTCAACACTCAACAAAGACTTTCAAATCTCATACAATAAATGAGATTTTAGAGCCAACACTCCACTCCCATCCCCCAAATCCGTCACCTTTCTTAATGGCTAATTAAGAAGGGTCACAACTTGCAATTTTCAAAAATTATGGGTTTGATTTGACCCCTAACCCATAGGTAACCATCCTAAGGGTCAATTAACCCAATTTAAGGACAAATTCAACCTTTAAAACCCCCCTAAAAAAGAAATTGAAATTGAAATATAATAAAAGAATTTCCAAAATGCCCCAAAACCCTCATCAAAAGTTTAATTGATTTTAAAAGCATAATCACAAGATTCAACACTAAATATTTTGATCACAAAATAAAATACAACACAGAGGCTATGGTCCATTCTCCAAATGGACCATAGTGGGCTTCACTTGGCTAACACAATCGGGTACCCTTGGTTACCTCCAATCCCATTGGCCATGGGCGTGTACCTGCACACTCAATTTGCACATGTCAAAATATCCAATTCATGATAATCAATAATTAAGTCAACAAATTCATATGCATATATTTAGCACAATCTAACTCTGAATCAACAAATTCAATATCCATAATCATCCTTCCTCTAGCAATAACATATCTTATCAATTCATATCTAATCATGGCATGATAAGGAAATCACATCATCACTAAATTAAATTTAGCATCCTATCAATTCCAACTCATAAAACAATTACCCATTTCTATCATGATAACCAAATCATATGAGCATATCAATAAAGGAAGCATAACGTGCATATAATCATCATAGCATCATAAACATAAAACAAGCATAACATCAAGTGTCTATGACCGTCCAAAATAGTCCAAAACACAGAGTATCAACATGATAGAATCAAAAGACAGTCAAATGGGGGTATCAAATGGTAGGCCTCACACATATGTCTAGAACAGCCACTATCAATGTACCATTTGTCTCTCTCATTTTGTGCATGTAAGTCTGTTTGCATCATAGATTCAGCTGCTTCTTCTTTCTCCTTCTTCTTCCAAACCTTTGTAACTTCCTTCGGTTTATCTTGCTTTGGTTTGAAAAATCTGCTATATCACTTCTACAAGCTTTTGCAGTATGACCAAAATTATTGCATTTATAGCATATAATATTGTAATTCATCAAAGGAGCAAAAGAGTTTCTATTCAAGAATCCTTGATTTCCATTCATAATTCTGAAATCACTTCTTGCATATACTCTATAGTTTGTTGCCTTGTGACCAAAACGATTGCATGTAAATCAATATCCATAAAATAAAGAATTGTAAAACCTGGTCATGTGAGCTTGCCTTGAAATAGGAGGTCTTTTGAAAGTGCTGTTTTTGATTTTGGATTGTGAACTTGTTGTGCTATCAAATTTGCTCTTTTGCTTTTCTTTTTTGGCTGGCTTGAAGGCTTCAGTAGCTTTGGAACTTTGACCTTCTTCATATCCAAGCCCACTTTTATCAGCAAAAGATTTCTGTGAGCTAATGACCTCATCCAACCATATAGAACTTTTCTTATTCTTCATCTCATTATTCAGTTGTAACATTGATTTGTCTAATTTTCCGAGTGAAACTATTTCAGCTTCAACCCTTTCACAATTTTCTTCCTTCATTTTGAGTAGATTTCTAATTCTTCAATTTTTCTAGCTTCTTCAATCAGAACTTTTAGATCAACAATCTTCTTTTCAGTTTCTTCAAGTGCTTGAGATATCTTGACCTTTGACACATTGTCTTCTTGCTGTTGTAATCTCAACTTTTGATTTCTTTTTCTGAGTTCCTTCATTTCACTTAGAGCACTAGCAAGTTCAGCCTCAAGATCAACTTCTCTGTCTTCATCATATTGCTCATCTTCTACATCTTCGTCTTCAATCTCAGACATGTTTTCTTCTTCAGCCATCAATAAGATTTCTTCATCAGAAAACTCTTCATCACTATCTTCAGTAGAGCTGTTGTGATCTTTTGAGTAGAGACTTTTTGCAGATTTCTTAAACTTCTTACCTTGATACCCCTTTTTGAAATGTTTAGATTTCTTTTCACTATTGCTTCCCTCATTCTTCACATAAGGATATTTGGCTGCAAAATGTCCTACCTTACCACAGTTGAAGCATTTGAAAGGCAACTTGCCTTTGTATTTTCTTGAACCCTTCCTCAATTTCCTCATGAAGTGTGCCTCTTCAATATCTGAATCTTCATTTGAACTATCACTAGTTGCAAGCTCTTTGTCTATTCCCCTTTTTCAAATTTTAGAGGTTGCCTCCTTTTTGGTTGATTTATCAAGAATTGTTCTCATCTCATAGGCTGTGAGAATACCATGTAACTTATCAACTGTCAACTTGTCAAGTTAATTCATTTCCTCAATAGCAGATACCTTTGCATCAAAACACAAAGGAAGAGATCTTAATAACTTCTGAACAATTGTGGATTCCTCAATCTTCTCTCCTAGGCCTTTAATTGTGATTACAATTTCATCTACACGAAGTAGATATGCAGCAACACTTTCTTCTTCCTGCATCTTAATACTCTCAAATTGTCTCCTATGCGTCTGAAGCTTTGCCTTCTTGACTTTATCATCTCCTTCATAAGTTTTTTGAAGTTTGTCCCATATTCCATGAGCTGTATCACAGTGCATAACCTTTACAAATTCAGATTCTGCCAAACCACAAAGGATAGCATTCATCGCTTTGGCATTGTTTTTAAAAGCTCTTTTTCCAACTATATCTGTTGGAGGAGTTGTTGGAATTGTGTATCCATTTACCATAGCTCGCCATATATCAAATCCAAGAGACATCAAATAAGTACGCATTCATCTACTCCAAAAGGCATAGTTTGAACCATCAAACAAAGGAGCTCTGTTTGTAGAAAGACCTTCGCTAGATGCCATGTGTGCTAATTGGATCTACCTTCAAGCGGTTAAGCTTTCTTTCCGAAGGAACCTCGCTCTGATACCAATTGAAGAGCACACATAAAATACTGAGAGGAGGGGAAGGAGGAGGGGAGGGAGGGGGGTGAATCAGTGTTTTAAAACTTTAAAACTTAAAACAATAAGAATCGATAATTAAATTAGTAAGAGAAAACATTTGACAAGAAACACCGATATCATGTGGAAAACCCTTTCGGGTAAAAAAACCACAACAAAACTATTGCTTTCATTAACTTCAAAAGGGCACCAACCCAGGAAACTACAATCTCTAAATTACAAAAGTGAGCACCAACTTCCTTGAAGCACCAACTTCAAACAGCTGAAGCACCAACTCCAGCATGAGCACCAACTCACTGAGCATTTTTACAACACAACATCTTTGCATTCTTGACTTCGAAATACGTTAGTCACATCAACATGTTTTCAGGTACCAATATGCCAAATCAGCAGCCAACACAAATACCACGACTCACTACACAGTTCCTGGCACTTCAAACCAACGCCTCATACTCAAAAACCACACACAATTCAAGTTACAGTTTGCAATAATGAAAGGAAGCAATGCCTGTAACCATAGAGCAACGATGACATGATCTGAAACCTCACAACCTACTTCACTGAAGCCCACGACCCCCTTATTACTGCTGCACGTTCTCCTAAAGGGATAAAGACTCCGCTCAGAAACTGCCCACGTCCTTCAATAATGACTCACAAGCTCCCTCAAAGTTAGCGCTAGGAAGTATTACACTCAACGCCAGGATGTGTAGAAATCTACACAACCTCCTTAGACTCGATTCTACTCAGAAGAGTAACCTTGAAATCACCACCCACAAAATGATTGAAAATGTGCCTGTAGTGCACTTGCTACAGCTGCATTGGTTCCTTGGACAACCTACCAGCCTCATGTTTGCTCAACAATTTCAACCATAGTTGAAAAATTCGCCAATTGCAAAAACTCGGTAAGCTCGAAAAACTCGACAACTTAAAAAATTGCATAAACTTCATTAAAAACGCATTTATTTTACAAAATTCAATGATAAGATGCATCCAATGAGTCAATAAATGAGTACACAGAAGAAACAAGCCGAGTCTAGTTGTATTTGATTGATTTGAAAGAAAATTAGATACAAAATGGCATCCTCATGTGGAATGCTCAATGCGCTGATACTGATAGTCTGAAACAAAATGAAAATAGCAAATTGTTTTTGTTAAATTGAAAGTAAATAGTGGAAAGTACCTAGAAAATCAAATGAATTCAATGGGAGTTTTGAGGGCAATGCCCCCAATGGAGTTGAGGGGCAGCGCCCCTTGCGGGGGTCTGGGGGCAGCACCCCTTGTGGGGTCAAGGGGCAACGCCCCTTGTGGGGGTTTGGGGGGCAGCACCCCCAGTGAGGTCGAGGGGAAGTGCCCCTCGCGGGGTCCCGGGGCAGTGCCTTGGACACACTCCTTATCGCGATACAGGGTCGGGTCGAGGGGCGGAGCCCTCACCACCAAGCCCAAATTAAGACCTCCAAAACCACACAAACCTTCATGGTGTACATCATTTTGCATTAACAATAAAACCCAAATTAAGACCATCAAAGCCACACAAACCTTCATGGAACACATCATTTTAGTGTTTTTTTCTAAATCAGAGCAAATGAAAGAGTGAAAAAAACAAAGTCGAAATGACCTTTTTTTGGCCGCGTGGGTTTTTGTTTTGATTAGGCAATTTTTTTTCAAAAACTTGCTGAGTTTTTGGAGATTACTCGCCAAAAACTCGACGAGTTGTTTCAAAAAAACAATGAGTTTTTGTTGGTGAGTAAATGGCGCAAAAACTCGGCGTGCAACAAAACTCGCAAGTTTTTTGCAACTCGTCGAGTTTTTCGCGAGTTTTGCATCTATGATTCCAACAACTAGCGTAACTCATTGAAATTGTCCCAACTAGCTTCGTAAGGTGACGACCAACATCATACATTTTTAACTAATACCAACACTGAGCATTCACCAATATTGTTGCCCAAAAATGGAGGTGAGCACCATGCCAAGCTGTTAGAAGATATAGCAGCCAACATGGAAATTTCCAACCCTCGTGACTCTCAAACTTATACTTCAACCTTATATTATTGGGAGACATCTAGCATTACAATCTACCATGTCAATAATGTGAGGAAAAAGACATGCAATGCCCACAACCAACACACTTAAAAAAAATCACGAAGTATTTTATTAAAATTAAAACATGTCTTCAACCTACGGTGAATGAATTAAGATAGTCATAAAACCAGATCGCCACCAATACTTAACCTGTCCACAAATGTTACGGTCGTCAGCAAAAAAGGAAATTTCAAAAGCATCTAAACTAATTGCCTAGGAAGGTGAACTTGTCAGAGGCATTTCCTAAAGCCGTCGTTGCAGTAAACTCCACGACTTGAATAAACTCGTCATAATTTTATCTGCCCTCTAAATTGATATTTGAAGCCGTTGCTAACAATAGAGACATCAACGAAGAATGAATTTAGAAACCAGGAAGTAAGGAAGCCATCGCCTATGAAGGAGTTGGTGGCCAAAAATAGATGTGTCAGAGGAGTCTTCATACCATCGACCATTATGCAAGCCTTCAACCAAAAGCGAGGTGTTATCAAATAAATCATTTTGATCTAATGAGTCGCCCACAAGCATTCTTAGAACACTTAACACTTTATAACAATCATTTATAAGGTGGTCGATCATTTCAATTCTATTTCATTTGAGTTTATAAGAATTCGTGAAAAGTCACGACTTAGAAAATAGTCTGCAACACAACAGAAAAATCAGTTCACATAAGGACATCCTAAGTTGCCGAATCGGGTACGGGCACGGGTACGAGTACGTGGGTACAGCAAAAAAAATTGGGGGTTGGGTACGGAATCAGGTACGTCCATATAAAAATACAATAAATATTTTATATATATATATATATATATATATGCACCCTAGAAACAAAATTAAGTTTAGAATGTCGTATACCAATAAGTATGATAAACAAAACCATGACAAATTTCAATTTTTGAAACATAATATACTAATTTAAATTCAGTTTTCAATATCAAAAGGATCAAAGTTAAATGTCATGATAGATAATCATTGTTTAACATTTAAAAAATACAAACAGTAACCAATTCACTAATCTGCAATTCCATTAAATGGCTCATCATCAAGACTAAGATCATCATCAACATTAACATTAGATGATGGAACCACATTAGCACTTGCACTAAAAGTATGTTGTCTACTTGACTCCTCAAAAATTAAAGAAGATTGCGCAATTGCAGCCAAAGATAGATTTAGGTCAGCTCGCTCCGGTTCTACATCCCACATCTTTGCTGCCCCTTCTTTGTACTCATCCTCTTTGTGAGTAAGAAGGCGCAAGTTGGAATGAACATAAACTAGCTTCTCTGCTTTTTGTGATGCCAATCGTTTGCGCTTGACTGAGTGGATGAAGGAGTATGTACTCCAATTCCGCTCAGCTGAAGAAGAACTAGCAACCTATTGAAGTGAAGGGAGCTCTCATTAGAGTTGTTAAATTAAGAAAAAATGTAAATCAAACTTCAAATTTGAAAATAACGCATTTTAGTTTTAAATTTTTAAATGATAAAACTTAAAAAGTTAAAACTTACTTGAGATAAGACTTTCATTGCAAGAATTTGGAGTTGTGGCATCTTGCAGCCATGGAGGTACCACCAAGAGTGAGCATCCTTCTTATATTTGTTACGGACAGCAGCAGGAGAATGATTATTAGAGTCACAAAAGCTAGCAAATTCACTTGAAACTACATCTTCTATCTCAGGATCAGAGAAGAGTTTAACAAGAGCTTTACTAAACCCATCGTTGACTTATATATCACGGTATGGTGGCAATCTGTTTGGTATAGCAAGGAGTTGGTGGCTGTAAAATTTGGGAGTCAATGAGAAGGCAAGAAGATGGAGTGGGGTGGTCATTTTGTTCCACCGGTCAACACAAATTGCATGCACCTCTTTGAAGAAGGTTTCTTTAGGATCTTGCTCTTTTGCACATATGATGCTTTTCATCTTCTCAAGCATTGAGTCAATGCCATCATAAAGCTCCCCCAAGCATGGCTTATCCATGTCAGTAAAGCGTATCATGCTCAATATGGGCTTGGTGAAAGCAAGAAGATATTCTGCCCGATCCCACCAAATGTCATCTAGAATCTTATGTGTTATATTTGCTGCCCTCTCACTGTTTGATTGCCTCCATATAGACCAGGGTTGGCTAATGACCATAGCAGATAGCGCCTCTCGCACCTTCACAAGTCGTCTCAAGACGATTGTGTTGGATACAAATCTAGTCTCAGCCACCTATTTGAAAATAAAAGGTAAATAATTAAAATCAAAATATATATATATATATATATATATATATATATATATATATATATATATATATATATATATGTATTCTAAATAAATTATTGAAGTAAAACATAACATTAAAAAAATGCAATGTTTGAAGTTTGAGTTACCTTCAGTAGTTCTAGTCGCGAGAATGATCTAAAGATAGCTTGCGACATGTGGTGATTTGTTACTAACATTTGGATCTCTTCAGCTTCAGCATGGATTTGTTTGATCCAATCTATTTTTGTACCCAACTTCTGTAGCATGAGGTTGAGGGAATGGACGGCACAAGGTGTCCAAAATATATGTTCGAATTGTGACTCAACTATCATACCAGCAGCTCTACAATTCTTTGCATTGTCCGTTACAACTTGGACAACATTTTGAGGCCCCACTTCATTAATGCATTGTATAAGGATGTCAGTAATAAATTGTGCATCCTTTACCTGCCCCTCACAATCCACAGCCTTTAGAAACATTGCCCCTTTAGGGCACACTGCAATCAAATTAATCAATGGTCTATTTCTTGCATCTTTCCATCCATCAGAAATAATAGACACACCTGTTTCTTTCCATGAGGCTTTGATGGGATATAATGCATCTTCTACATGTTTTACCTCCTTTGCCAATATAGTGGTGCGCACCTTCTCATAACCTGGGTTTGTGTACCCCTTTGGAGCTTCATTTGCTTCTCTGATCATGTCTTGCCAATAAGGTGATCTAACAACATTGAAAGAGATGCCATTTGCATAGAGGCATCTTCCAATGGCTTGGTCAGCAAGTTGTCTTGCATCATTATTAAATGCCTTCTCCAATGGTCCCTTTGCTCTCTTCGAAACACTACCCTCATTGACATTTTCAACTTCATTTACTCTCAAAAAGGGATGGCTTTCTACTACAATGTCAGGACAACCAATATGTGTTTGAGATGAAGTAGATGGTACCCCCTTTCCTGTACTTGATGGATGCCCCATTTTTTTTTGAACCCTTGCATCTGCTTCCTCTTGCTCTGCAATATATTATGCTATTTTCTCAGGTGTTATAGGTATTTTATTTTTTCCTGGACATGGTTTAATTCCTTTCCCAGTAACTCCACACAAATGCGATTTCACCCGGCTATAAGAACTAGTGTATTTCGTTTCACACGCAGGGCATATCCAAACACATGTCCCCCCACCTGGAACTTGCTCTACTATTTCTACATGTCTCCATAGCGGTGAAGCGAGATCAAACTTGAATGAGGGATTAGTATTACCGACGAAAGCTGAACTGTTTGCCATGATATTTAGAAAATAGAAACAATCTCTAAACCTGCAATTACAAATTTTAAATTTAAAAATTGTTAAGAGAATATATAAATCTAAGCAATAAATTATAATTTTTTTAGATCTAAATTGTATAAATTATAATTTTTTAAAATCTTAAATTGTATAAATTATTAATTTTTTAAATCTAAATTGTGCAAATCTAAGATTTTAATTTCTAAACAATAAAATAATTCTAAAATTTATAAATTATATAATATAATATATGATTACTAAAATTAATATATGAATAATATATTTTTAAAATTACATATATTACTATTATATTATTTATTAATAATTTAATATAGTAATTATTTATATAAGAATCAAAAAATAAAAACTATAAATAAAAGTTATATTATAATAATTATTTATTCATAGTAAAAGTTAAATTTTTAAATATGACAAATCACAAAATATTAAATAATTAATATATAAAATTATATTTTAAATAATAAATTATATATATATTAACTATTATAAATTTTATTATATACTAAGTTACTAACTATTATAAATTTTAAAATTTACATTTTAGTGTGTAAATTTAAAACAATACAAAAAAAAACGAAAAATAAAAAAAACTTGAAACCCCTACCTGGTCGCGCGCGCGTGCGTGTTCTTTCTCTGCCGCGTGCCCTCCTGTTCCCTCTTTGCCGTGTGCCCTCCTGTTCCCTCTCTGCCCGTGTGCCTGTTGTTTCCCTTCCTATCTTTCTTTGCCCGCGAGCTGTCGTTTCTTTGCGTTTTTTTTAGCCGTCAAACTCTTTGGCGTTTTCTTTCTGCGTTTTTGAGTCTTGTAATCTGCAAGATACAACTCACACGCCAAATCCGCGTCTTTGACAAGTAATTTTGCCCTAAAATTCACAGAAATCGAGGGAAAAGTCAAACGCCGGATGAAAAAAGGGTCAAAAAACGCGTCTGAGTCGCCACGTCATCTGAAAAACGTCGGGAATCACGTTTGTGTTTTTGGAATCGAACACACAGAGCATTTGCCGATTCCTGTCCGATTCTAGAGCGATTCGATTCCATTTCAGTACCCGAAACGTTTCCAAACGGGAATCGCTTAGGAGAGGGTGACGATTCGGTAACCTAGGGGACATCGTTACAGAAGATGGCGGAAAAATCCCACACATGAGACTTAATAGCTCCAGCGACCACTATGATATCAACCTCTTCAAATTGATTGAAACTCAATGCAAAGATCACCTAGGTCAATCCACAACGCACAAACACGGTAAACTAACGCCAAATATTTGACATCAATGACAAAATATTCAACACTTCTTTCCCTCTCCTTTGATACAGTCCTCTAAGAAGGGAACTTCAGGAAGACATTTCTTTAAATGTCTTACCTAGGCATATGAGAAAATGTTCAAGCAAGCATGGGCTAAATTTGTTTAGAAGGATATCACAATACAACTTTATGATGAATTTGATTGATCATTCAGAATAATTGGAACCACATTTTATGTTATAACACCATTGCACATGGCCATTGATGTATTGAATCCAAACTGGTGTTTGATAGGCATGGGAGAATTAATCCCATTTATGAGGTAAATTGAGGGTTTGTGGATGCTATGGAGAAGAAGTATATTGAGGTGGAGTGCATGAATTTTCAAGAACACCATTTAGTTAGTGTGATTGAAGATGAAGAGTTTTGGCGCAAATGAACCTGATAGGGTGTTGGAGAATGCATTGCATCAAAATCCCAAAAAATAGCATTCTATTTTCTTTCTTTTTTCTATTTAGCATCTAGTATGTAGAATTTACTGCTATTTTGATATCTCAATTGGAGTAATCTTGTATGATTTATGATCGTATTGGTCATATCAATATGATATATGTTATCAATGTTTGTTACTACAATTTACTAGTTTAACTTTCAACTTCCAATTTTGTGCATCGATTTTAAAACTCGAGGACTTGTGTTTTGAATTGATGATTTATGTTAAATTATGAGATTTAGAAGTTAGAAGTAGAAACTCATGTATTATCTATTTTCAGTTATATGGTTATATGTGATGGTTATTAATAATTATATCATGAATTCATTACTTAGTCTTAAAAAGTAAATAAAGGTATTATTGTATACCAATATGCCTTGCAAAGGCACCAAAACATTTCCAGATGTATTGGGGAGCATCTTGATATCCCCAAAATCGATGAATTTCATGAAACCTTTGATTATAAAATATTAAATAGCATAATATGTTTTAGACAGTAAAGTTGAACAATTCTTTTATATGTATATTCAATTTTTATATTAAAAAATATACAATATGACCTAATATACATTATAAGTATATATAGAAATACCTATGTTCTATGGCGTTTTAGGGACGGGGATGGGGGGATGGCAGGGGATACGTTTTGGGGGCGATAGTCTGAGGGCTGATTTTTGGGGACGGCGGGGGGACGACAATATATGAATTTTTCAATATATATATATATGTGTGTATGTATATATGTATGTATGTATGTATGTATGTATGTAATTGAATTTTTAACAATATATTATATATATAGAGAGAAAGAGAGCAATCTGAAATATCAAATATGTCAATAACTGATAACATCATAGCAAAACTATCAATATTGTTGTTGTATGTAGATCAGACATGAAAGTAAACAGAAAATGCAACACATGAGACAAAGAACACAATCAGATACCTTGGGAAAACCCTCCTCCTGAGGGAGAAAAACCCAGCAAATAATTCACTTATATATTGTAGGAACAAGAGCAGAAATCTGCTTTACAATACAGGCCCAGCAATGGCCGAATTTGATATAATGAATAATAGCACCTCTCCTAGATGCAGTGATACCAACCAATATGTTTCCCTTGAATTCGGTCTGCTGCTGATAATGATCTGCTACATAAGTCTGCTCTAACTTGTAAATATACTTGTGCTTCCTTGAATTAGGTCTGCTGCTACAAGATGATACACTCCTGCTCAAATGCGAACTGCTGAAGGACTGCTGTAGGAAATGCGAATTAACCTGAATGAACTTGTTGTTGTAATGCCAAGAGAAGACCTTTGTATATATACAAGAGAGGCGCCTCTTCAAGATAGGTCAGGCCTTTAAGGTAATATAATAAGTAACAAATTACAAGTAAGGTCGGCCCAAGTGAAAGTCAAGACAAGCGAATCATATAGGGTCGGCCCTCTCCATTTAATAAATGTTATAGTCATGATTTAAATAGCCGAATGGCTACTTATTTAATTCATGCTCTTCTCCTTGAAATTCGTGCAAAGGAAGTGCAGCCCTAAGCTGCTATAACATCAACACTCCCTCTCAGCTAGGGATGAACTTCCACCTGCACAAGACACATCATGTCAGAATGAAAACAAAATAGAATATCACCTCATCGTGATATCAACCATCATGGCTACCTCCATAGATGGTATGAACAAGTGCTAATCACTTAATGTGATGTTGTCACCTCAATGTGACTATCACCATGGCTTCTCAGAGGGTGATACACAAGCACAAATAGGTCATCACGGATTCCCCCACGTGATGCTGTCATGGAGTCACACACATGACATCCACCATGGCTCTCCCAGAGGGTGGAAACAAGGGCTTTCACCTCAAATCTCGAAAGAGAAATGCACTATCAAGGACTTGCACCTCAAATCTCTCTCAATAGAGAAATGTATTATCAAGGACTTACACCTCAAATCTCTCTCAATAGAGAAATGCATTATCAAGGGCTTACACCTCAAATCTCTCTCAATAGAGAAATGCATTATCAAGGGATTTCACCTCGAACTTCTCTCAAAGAAGAACTCATTAAACAAAGGAACACTGAAACTGAGACTCCCTCTCAGCTAGGACTTCATTATCCACCATATCAAGCTTGTCTCGAAGGTACACAACCATTATCCAAAAAATGCTTGATGAGAATGACTGCCATCTGCTCATTAGTGTTGATATACCTCAACTGAATATCTTTCCTCAATACCATATCTCTGATATAGTGATATGCTTAGTTTTGTCATGAAACACATGGAAAGATGGAAAGCTTCTCAAAGCTTTGAATAACACAAAGGATGACAGTTGGCTTCAACGATTGTTCAACCAATCCTGCAAGGAGCTTTTGAAGCCACACTACTTCTCGAGCTGCCACAAAAGACTACTTCCTACTATACCTCAACTGAAACAACATCCAAAGCAATACAACCATGTTCGTTAGGTTTAGTAGGCTCCCTCTGAATCTTCAATCACTTGCATCAACCACTTGTCCTCATTGTCTGCAACGCTTTCCTTAGAGAAATGGTTTCCAATGCACACCTTTGTAGAGATTCAAGGTTGTCCTCTTCGACCGTATCCCAGATCACTCTATTTTGAATAGGTTTGTGGAGCTACCAATCCAGGTTGACTTGAACAATTCAGAACCCAACTACTGAAGAGGTACTTCAACAATTTAACATCCGGCCTTGCAACACTGCAACCTTTACTTATTCTCAACGAGTCATAGAACTCCCTCTTAAGGTTAATTCTTCTTTTTCCAAAAGATGACTTCAGCTAATTATTTAGTCTCAAAGTTGCAAGTAGAGTCTCCATCCTTCAACCTATAGGATGCATCACGCTCTTCTTGAAAGCAATCTCTTACGCTTCTGATTTATCCTGAAATCATTAACAAGAGATTACTTATAGTTCATGGAACTCAACTATCTCAAATAGACATACCATAACTAGGAGCATACATGATTGATAATCTCAATAGCATGAATTAGTGGCTATAAAATAATTCATGAATATTATTCAACCATGCAATACTTCAAATTCTCCTGAGTAATAGATAATTAATTCATCAATCATGACATGTCTTTCTTTCAATTTCTCAGAAGAGCTAATCTCAGCAAGACAAAAGACAATCTTCACTAATTAGCATGATACAACTTGCAATGAATAATTTTTAATTCTAAAGAATCTTATCACAATGATTACTATTTACTGGTCACACATAATCTAAGTAAATAATGTCAAATTTGCACAACTCAGCAAATTGAATCTCAAAAAATAAAATAAATTATAAACAGAATAAATACTTATCTCTCTTAGGTTGCAGCCATTTTACAACTCGAACTCAACCATCAACCATTAGCAGCATGATCTGACAACAGTCAGGCTCTTGTCTACGAGGTCATAAAGACCATTGGTGCCCATCATGAAGGGTTGCTCGAAATCAGATAATTACCATGTATAACCAGTATGTGATTTCCTTATCCTTTCAATAATACTTCCAGCGTGGGCATCTTAATATGGCTTGAAATGATTCACGGCTCAACTCTATTTACTGCAAGAAGAAGAGGCGCCAAACTCCAGCACTTGATATCCAGATAGATGATTTCCGTCACAGGCCCATCTTCGATTATACATCATTTTCCTCAAGATGTTGTCACTAAATGCTACTTCCTCTGTTGACTCCAATGATTGATAAATGAAATGCTATACCCAAAGTTTAGTTACCATTGCCATTTAACTTTATCTACAATAAGAATCTTGCAGATCAAAATTTGGTGACACGGAAAGATCTCTTATCGATCTGAACTTCATAGTGCTAAGCCCGTTACATGGGATGAGGACGCGATTTTGAATTAGGATGTAGCGCTTATCACACCCAACGATCTTCATTCAGGATGGCGTCGATCACTAGTTACAACCTATCTTATGCGGATGATATCTTCCTCAATTTCCAGAATAAATACAACTATGAAAATTTTGATAACAATCAACCTCCAGTATGCAAGTGCTTCCGCTCCTTTCATAGAGACCCTCAAATGAGACGATGCCTTGTCTGAATAAATCTGATCAGATCCTTCACTTAACCCGCTCTGATACCATGTTGTTGTATGTAGATCAGACATGAAAGTAAACAGAAAATGCAACACATGAGACAAAGAACACAATCAGATACCCTAGGAAAACCCTCCTCCTGAGGGAGAAAAACCCAGCAAATAATTCACTTATATATTGTAGGAACAAGAGCAGAAATCTGCTTTACAATACAGGCCCAGCAATGGCCGAATTTGATATAATGAATAATAGCACCTCTCCTAGATGCAGTGATACAAACGAATATGTTTCCCTTGAATTCGGTCTGCTGCTGATAATGATCTGCTACATAAGTCTGCTCTAACTTGTGAATATACTTCTGCTTCCTTGAATTAGGTCTGCTGCTACAAGATGATACACTCCTGCTCAAATGCGAACTGCTGTAGGAAATGCGAATTAACTTGAATGAACTTGTTGTTGTAATGCCAAGAGAAGACCTTGTATATATACAAGAGAGGCGCCTCTTCAAGATAGGTCGGCCCTTTAAGGTAATATAATAAATATCAAATTACAAGTAAGGTCGGCCCAAGTGAAAGTCAAGACAAGCAAATCATATAGGGTCGGCCCTCTCCATTTAATAAATGTTATAGTCATGATTTAAATAGCCGAATGGCTACTTATTTAATTCATGCTCTTCTCCTTGAAATTCGTGCAAAGGAAGTGCAGCCCTAAGCTGCTATAACATCAACAAATATGTGCATAAATTATGACAGCAGTAGTATAACAGCAGTATAACAGTAGTATAAACTAAAGTATAAACAGTAATAAGTTTAAAGCTTAAACTTTAATCATGATAATGAGATTAATGAGATTTCAACAGTATTAACTATTGGACTATGTTCCACGGCTCCCAGTCAGCACTAGTAGTCAGCTTCCAACCTCCCATGGCTCCCTGAAAACTCCCCTTCCATGGCTCCTAGTGGCAGCTACAAAGAGGTAAAGAGTCTTTATGTTTTTAGGGTATATGAGGGGTGTGGGAGGGTCTGTGGGACCCCCACACCCCTTTAGAAACCAATAAAATATAAAAAAACAATGATTTTTTAATTTTAAAGCATGTTTTTCAAGTGATGCCATGGGGGACACCTAGACGTTTCTGGGAGGGTTGGGGGACGCCTAGCCTTCCCTTGGCCATCCCTGGGATGGCTAGGCGTCCCCTTTTGTTTTGCAGATGTTTCCAAAAAAGGGGACGCATTTCCTGATGTTTCCTGAAAATGGAAAATCGGAGGGGATGGCTGGGCGACGTCCCCTGACATCCCCCTGTCCCCGAAACGCCTCAAGGGACGGGGACGTAGGGTTTAGGGGTGGGGATGAGTCCCCGTGTAACACAGAGAAATACATTATTAATGTTTTTTAAATGTATTCCTGCATTGCAAACACCTAATATTTAATAATATATACAATGTGAAATCTTGAATTTTTTATTAATATAACTTATTTGATTATTTTTAATTTTTGATAATTATATTAATAATAACAACAACAATAATAAAAATGCAGGGAGAAAAGGTTTCATCCTCAGTATATTGAAGCTCAATAGACACCCCTTGATAAAGGAGTTGTATCAAAAAGATAGAATAGATAAGATGCTAATGTGGCATCCCTCAGACAAGGATTGGTTTAAATTGAGCTTTGATGCAGCATCTGCAGATAATCCAGGGAGAGCATCTGCAGATAATCCAGGGAGAGCAAGTGAAGCATCATAAGGAATCGTTAGGGTTGCATTGTGGATGCTTGGATTAATGCAGAAGAGCCTATTGGCTGATGTAAATCTTTGAACTCTCAATGATAAGATTTTTTTTTGGTTTTTCAGTTGTAAATTTAGGCATTTTTATGTGGGTGTGGGGGACACATCATAAAACCCTGTTGCTTGATTAAAAATTCTGATAGTAATAAATAATATTGTATGATATTCTACGCTATTTTTGAAAATATCTATTATTGTCCAGTCATTTCAACCTGAAGCAA
The DNA here is from genome assembly GCA_007115665.2 of Sequoiadendron giganteum. Lineage (NCBI taxonomy): Eukaryota > Viridiplantae > Streptophyta > Pinopsida > Cupressales > Cupressaceae > Sequoiadendron > Sequoiadendron giganteum. The sequence continues at coordinate 310,466,003 of CM021102.1, forward strand.
ACCTGCATTTTCACCCATGCTTTTGGTAACCTTGGGATGATACACTCCACAATATGTTTGGGGCAAACCTCGAAATAGAAGTTTGTGTTTCCTCTATTGATTCAAGAGAATATGATAGATGCCAATTAATTAGGAAAAATACAACCAACTAATTCATGGCATGAAATTGTGGCTTGCATTTCAATTTTATACTTCGCTGTTTTGGGAAGATCCATATTTTACAAGTCCCTTTACATTTATTGGGTCTATTAATTTTGGAGAATGTGGGAGATGATAAATTTTTGGGAGAAACAGTACTAAGTAATTTGTGGTGTGAGTTATAGCCTTTTGTGTTCATATTTTATACTTCACTGTCAATGATCCTATCCTATGCCTGTTGTGGTTGATTTGATCTTGGCATCTATTTTGTGTATAGAATACATTTTCTAGTCATTACAGTACTTGATAATTTAAAACATAAATTTCTTATTTATGTTCTATGCTTGCTCATTTATATAGATATTTGAAAGTATTCTGACATGATTCAAACACATTTCCAATGATAAAACTATATATTGCTACTATATTCAAATCTCTGACAGTTCGCTGCTTGTGTAGCAGGGAGGTATACAGCTCCAGAGGTTATTCGACAAGAAGAATATGACACCAAAGTGGATGTTTTTTCTTTTGCTCTGATTTTGCAAGAGGTATACAATGTCCTCCCCAGTGACAGCTGAAAGAAATGCAAAAAGTCAAGGAGAACACAAATTTACATTTTTTTATAAAACTACCTTTCATTTTGGTTGTATTTTTAACTTTTTAGATTGTATGTTTTAGGTGATTGTTTGTGTATTAAGTACTGTACAAAGTATCACTATCACAGTAAATACCATGACACTAATCCAATTTAAAATGCATGAAAAGAAATGTGGTGGACTGTAATGAATGGCACAGTTGAGAGAGAACTTGGATGCAGTTGCAAATAATATTCCTTTGTCCATTGTTCATCATTATAAAATTCTCCATAGAGTGCTGAATGATAATGTGTATAGGCTACAGGGGATGGCAATTGGTAATGGCACAAACTGGATCTTCACTTAAAACCAAATACATCAATTATATCCTGAAGGCAGTGAAGGGTATCTGAGTCAAAACACAGATTTTTTTTTTTTTTTGAGACTACATTGGTGATATTCATTTATGACATCATAATTATTATTTAACTTTGATGTTATCTGCTAGTTGGGCAAAATTATTTGAACTATGTAAGTTAGTTCGGCAACCTGCATTGAGTTTCTCTGCAAATCGTTCTGTGCCTGATTTGGAAGACTTGCATAATGTTAGATCAGTTAGTGAGATTGGCCTCTTCTCATGCCCCCGCAAAATGCAAGCTTGAATACGGGTTGACAAGACCAGATCGCCATGTATAAACCAGTCGATCATGCATGAAGAACCCCTGATCGACGTGATTGAGAGCTAATGAAGGTAATGAGGCAGTATGACAGTGATTAAACACAGATCAGCCGTCACAAACAGCGATAGGAAGAAATAATAAGACGAGTTGAATTATTATTATTTTTGATTGGTAATAGGATTTTCTTTTATTCAAGAGTAAAAACAAAGTACAACAGTTTTTTCAACAGTGAATCATCACCCAATTCTGATAAAAAAACTACAAACATCTAAGATGGAACACCTAACATCCCCAGGCCCTGCTAAGGGACCTATTAACAGATTTGAAGTTTTGAAGTACAATTTGGTCTTTCCTTGGTCTGAGACCGGAGGACCATTGCGAAAGTTTCCTTCTTCAATTTCTTTTCTTTCTTCCTCTTAACAACTTGCCAACCATCCTCCACTCTTGCAGCCTCCTCCTGCCAGTCCAATGGTTCATCTTGGGGGTTCACTCCCTTTCCGCCTGAATTTAAATTTGTTTGCTGATTCTGGTTTTCATCTTTCCTCTTCCCAACTTCTTCCTCTCATGACTTTGTCACACCTTTCTTCTCTCGACACCATTACCACTTTTAAAGCTCAAATCCTTTTCACTACTGTGGGGGACACCATTACCACTGTTTTCCTTTGGACCCCCTTCTTGTCCTAGCTGCTCCTCCCTACTCCCATCATTCACCAAAGCCTTCCCTACTTGGTTCAAAACCCCAGGCACCTGAACCTCTTCTTCCTTGCCTGTAATCTGTGAGTTCCTTTGCTTCTCCTCTTTTTTCTCCATTGTGTAGTGCTTGGGGGCAACGTCTTTCCACCAGGATGCAGTTTTATGTGTTCTATGTTTAGTACAATGAGCAGCCAAGTGTCCAGTTTGAAAGCAAATCTTGCACCTAAAGGGTACCTCCTCATAATCCAATGATTGTACCCAACAACCTTTTGATGTTTTTATTTGGATCTCTTTCAGAAGCTCTTGGACACATCCAGCTCCACTAAAATCTGAGCAAAGGTCGAATGCAGTAGATTTGAGGATCCCTCATCCACCATTAAAAAACTTCCTAAAGAGTTCCCTATAGCTTCCAAGCAAGAATCAAACCAATATTGTAAGGGTAAGTTAGGAAGTCTCACCCAGATAGGAGCCTTCTCAAATACTTTTGTGGCTAGGTTAAACACCGGGTGCCATGGCTTTAACATCAATGTGTATTTTCCTTCCCAATCCCAGTGATAGTCACAAAGAATCTTGTTTCTATCTTGTTCTTGTTCAAAAACAACAATGAAAAAACCTTTAGCCATAGGATATATTTGAACATACCCTTCCAATACATGCTCCCAACTGTCAGAAATCCATTGATGAAGATCAATCAAACTTGGCCAAAATCCCTTGAATCTTCCTATTAGACCTAGTCCAAAAAAAAACTTTTTCATTGGACATTACTTCATCTTCAATCACAATTTCTAACTCTACTGTGACTGATTTGGATAAAGGAGGTAAAACAGAGCCTCCTACACCCTTTCCTGTTGACGCCTTAGATGGGACCTGGCCGCATAGTGCAAAGGAGTTCCCGCCGACCATGCCACCGTTTGGTGCAGATTTCGTCTGTCTGCCCTCCGCACCCAGGTTTGCCTTCTCCCTGTTTCCATGGCCAGTGTTCTGAGTACCACTGGAAACTCCCTTCGAATCCCTTGTGGATGCCTTTGTCTTGGGTGAAACCCTAGCCGCCACAGGGAACTCAAAACGACCGTTAGCTTCCATCAGAAAATTTTACAGTTTAAGTTAATGAAGGATCCTTCTTGAAACCCAAGTCAGAGGAGTTGAATTATTAAAGGATAATATTAATGGGAATTAATTATCCTTTAATTAGTTAGTTACGATTTGGTTAAGAAGACAAGCAAAGAGACATGCCTCAAATCAAGAGGCGTAGCAATCAAGCAAAGAGACATGCCTTAATAAAGGGACATAACCATCCACCCATCATAGATATAAAAGATGAAACATTTCAATGCAAAAAGATAAGGGTTGTAGAGCGAATAGACTCAGTCTGAAAGGCAACAACATCTGAACATTAAGGCATTGATCTAGAAGGAAGCATTGTCTCCTAAGACAAAAAGCACTCTCCAGAACACATTCGCAGCCCAGGCAAGAGGATTAGATCTGGGTGTCAATCACAATTAAGGCATCCATCCTTGCAGTAGGTCCAAATCGAAACAATAAAATAATAAATCCCTATGGTATGCCAATATAGTTATTTATGCTATAGATATATATATATCAAAACATTGATATAATGTGTGCCAATGTAGCCTATATTACTAATATTATGAATAGTGATATGATCTTGGTTTGGCAATAATTGATCATGAAGGGATGAGGCAGGACTGCAAGGAGGGGGAACTGCGAATGATTCCTCACTAGGAGTGGTATCTCATGATGATGGTTAAGGACCATCGGTTAAGGACCACATGAGGCCAATGAGGATAAGGTCCTATCTGTGGGCCTAGAGTTGAGGATCTAGGACACCCTATTTCAGCTTCCCAACTATCCCCACTTGAATCAATTGTTGGAGTAAATAAAAAGGGATCTTCAATCATAAGGGGAAGGTTTGGCGTGATGGAGGGGAACGTTGTAAAGCCCTCACTAGGTACACCACCTCATGATGATGGTTAAGGACCATTAGTTAAGGACCACATGAGGCCATAGAGGATAAGGTCCTGCTGTTGGGCCTAGGGTAGAGGGTGCTTGGGGCGTGTCATCACATCCTCCTCGGTATCGTTGAGCCCACATAGTCCTTGAGACTCGTTATATTGTTATATATAATCTTTCTTAGACTTAGAATTAAATGTATTTCATATCATATTAATCTAACATAGTTGCAGGTTTCCATAACCAGATTTACACCATTTCAATTTTTAGTAGGGAATTATATCGTTAACTATAATCTGCTATTGGTTTCATTTGGAATTGTGATTTTAGGGCAAAGTATAAGGTGATTCCAAAAGGATTACACTTCTCCAAGTTCCTGTTGCACTTCCCAAGGCAGAGATGCAGAAAAGGACTCTGCCATGATCCTTCTACTGGTTTACACAAATGAAAGTATACAATAGGAGTATATGTGTCAGCTGAATTCTCTCACTTTGAACAATTACTCAAGCCACCATTGCCTTCCTAAATGATACATTCACTATGGAATGCCTCAATAACCAAATTTGTCCTCTACTCTTTAAATAAGTTTTCTTGCTTTGGGGAATTAAGGGACATATGGGGGATGTGAGGATTCATGAAGGAACTGAAAAGTCATGGGAGAGAACATGAAAGGTCATGTGTTAGGCATGAAGAGTTGTGTAGTCAACAGTGTACGGAATATCCATAGTCAAGTGAGGAGCATTTTATTTTCTTTTGATAAAAAGACAATGTGGGGTGTTCCATCCCTCCTTGGGAAATGAAAATACAAGTGGGATGTTCCATCCCTCCTTTTGGATCATTATAAGGTACATCCTCTTGGATCCTTACAATTACAGTTCACACCTCCCTTTTTAGAGAGCTTCTGGTCCCACAAAAAATTATATTTGCATGTTAGAATAATTTCTCCCTCCATTAGTGAAACTTGTGTGTCCATATCTGTCATTGCTTTGATAACTTCCATCGCAACTGAAAATTCACTGGCTACAACCTCTTGTGATACTCAAGACATGCTACAATGATTGCCATGCTACAACATACCATTGTTGCCATGAATGATCTTTGTATTTGGAGGTTATTTACAATGCTATGAAAGCTATCACAAAGTGGTTCTGACAATGAAGGCCATAAATTTTTTACAATGTTAGCAGTGAATTTGAAAAAGAGACCTCTTCCTACAACTATGCATATTCTTCAGTTGTGATGAGAGTCTGTGCATTACAAAAATTAAAACCCATCAGTGTTATACTTTAGGCTGGCCTCATGCTCATCAAGGTCCCTTCCTTACTTGCTCATATAAGCAGAATTATCTTCTTTTCTTGCCATATCAAACAACAAGTGAGACTTGCAACATGCTAGAATGTTTACATTGCCATGGAGTGAAAATATGCATGTGTACAACACCCTAAATCCTGTCACAGTGTTACCCATGCTCAATGAAAGGAAGTTTACATGCTTGTAAGACCCAACTAAACTTTGCCACAGTGCTGCCCATGTTTCAAATTCCCATTTTGCAATGCTTTGCCCCTACTTGCTCATACAAGTGACATAAAACTGTACTTTTGCATCAATATTTCCAAACACACACGTCTACAACTTTGAAGAATATTTCCTACAAGCTGCCCATGTTGCCTATTTTGTTTTTAAGCTAGAAGATATACTCCCTCATGCAACAAGCTATCATACTTATCCTTGCTTTATGTAACAAGTGAATCTGAAAATTTTCTAACAATTTGCAATAAATGTGAAGGCTGAATTTTAACCATTATCTCATACATTTTCCTCTTCCTTGTCCTTGCTTCTTTTTTAAGCAGATTTGTTAAGTATGCTCACCCATGGTGAGTTCACAATACTCCTTGCTTGCTCTACATAAAAGATATGATGATCGGTGCTTTTCTTGCATATCTCATTTGTTTGTTCTTCTTGAGTAGGGGATGATGTGTTCTTTTTTGTCGGCTCCTCTTTCTCTTCTTGGAGTTTTGATAGCAATTCATCCTTCACCTATCACTTCTTGTTGCAATTGCTCAATGATTCCACATAGCTGATCAGATTGGTCCTTATTCTCTTCTTGCAACTCTCCGATTCTTTCCTTCAAATGGTACATTTCCTCCCAAAAAGCTTTGTTCCCTCCTAATACTAGCTCCATGCTTTCTTGGATGTTGTCAAGCTTCTTTTGAGATTTTGTCATGGCTGACCCTTTGCAACCAAAAACCTGCAACACTTTGGGAGAAAAATCTGAATATTTGGCTATACACATGAACCTCCTATGTGTTAGGAAATTTTTTCCTACAAGCTTCAAGGAACTTTCTGTTCTGCCACCAAAAGGATCCATAAATTCTTAAAATTCTTTGTAGAACTATTAAAATATGAATTAAAACAATGCTGGAAATGGGAAGGATTCAGCGTGAAACTCTGAGATTTTATCCAAGAAACCCCCTAAACCCCCTAAGGGAAAAAAATTAAACAACTTGGTAGCAGCAATTGCATGTCTACTTAAATATTATTTATGCTCAAGTTTAAGTACAGAAAGTGGATGTAACTCAGATTGTTCCTTAACTTCTCTGTCAAGCTCAAAGACTCAGCTGAATTCTCCTACTTTGGACTATAAACTGTTTCATTTGTTTGGATTCTGGAATGTGTTGTTTAATGTTTATTTTCAAGTTTGATAAATTGATAAATTGATAAATAGATATTGCTGCTAGGCTGCAAATATGCATATATTTCTGAATTTTATATGTTTTTGGTATGGACATATCCAGAATGTATGCAGCCCGATTTTTTCTGTACTGTACCCACATAACCGTACTTGTACTTGATTTCAATGCTAGAAGTTTATATTTTCATTATATTTTTCACTTTTTTTTTTGTGGGTTTTCAGTGTGAAAGCAAGTATAGAAAGAAAGAAAGAAAGAAAGAAAGAAAGAAAGAGAAATGTCATTAATGTCCACAGGTGACTAAAATAGGTCAAATCGACTCAGAAATAAAACTAAAGACAATAGCAAGAGGGAGCAAAAAAGTGACTCCAAATAATTTACAAACAGAGAAAATATTTTATTTTTCCTCTCACGTGGAAGACTTTTTAATGTGGTGATTACAGAGAAATGTTCTTTAGGTGCGTGCTCACTAATGAAAGTTGGTTGGATGGATATTTGGCTACTTTAATTTAATAATTGCATAATAATATATCTAGAGAGGGTTGACTTTTAATCTCCCACCTTTTGCAATTTTGATCATCTTCTTTTCCTTTCCACTTATATCATTTTTAGAAAAACTAAAAGACAAATAAACACTTTTTGATATGCACATGATTCAGGAGGTTAGTTTGGTAAGTTGATACATAATATTCTCTGACTTCAGTGATTTTTGTACCTTATTTTGTAGTACAGAGTTAATATTACTCTTGTGCTTTTCAGATGATTGAAGGATGTCAACCATTTGCATCATTGTCTCATATGGATGCTGCAAAAGCCTATGCTTACGAGGATAGGAGGCCCGAGTTCAAAGCTTCTCCAAGACACTATCCCAAAGACTTGAAAGAGTAAGATACTTCAAAGTAATATGGTTAGAAGTATTTGGGTATTAATTTTGCATTGCTGACATGCTGAAAGAACTTGGATTATAAAAATGTCTCTTAGCATATTGAGTTGTCAATAACAAATGAAGAGCTTATTCCAAAATGAAAACAAATCATGTGTTTCTTGGTTCAAAAAGATTAATTGTGGAATTAAATAGAAAGATGGGCAAGTTGTGTGATCATAAAAAATAAATTGTAGATGCATGGCTTGTGTGCATTAATTTATAAGACGTACTAGGTTAATTATAATAAAGCTGCAAGGAACTACAAATAATATTGCAATTGCAAATTTTTAAGTTGACTATAATTATTCAGTTTCTTTAGACAGAAAATCCAGGGTTCTATTTAGGGTTCCCAGCAATATATCTATATGTAACCAAAATCCTGTATCCACAGCCCGTGGACAAAGGACAGAGTAAGAAAAACACACCATAAAGCAGGATAGATACACAAACCCAAACCTAAACAAAATGAGGTAAGTAAACCTCATCACATACAACAGAACACCAACAAGACAACATATGACAGTATTACTAGCTGCCAGTGAAGGTCAAAGAAACTGGCACAAATAGATGCAAATAATTGCATGGAGCAGTCTTCCATTGATTTGTAAGCCCTATCATAGACCCTATTCCTAGAAACTATGATAGTCCTCAATATCATTGGCACCAGATCCACAGATGCTTCCAGGTCTTCCATCTGAATGCTATTAATCATTTCCACTTGATGCATAGAGCAAATTAAATTATTAGTTTTGAGTAAGCCCTTCTGGTGAGAAATGACCTTATTCTGGCTAACCAAATGTACATCTTGACAGAAATCCATGGATTTGCGTACATCCTTGGTGAGGTCTATCAGTTCCTCTCACATTGCCTTATTTGCTGACTGCATGATTATCTCGTCTATTTTTTCTGCTGAGTGCACCAGAAGATCTACCAAGCTAACACACACATCTTCAGCCTGTATGGCCATAGCCAATTTGCCTTGAAGTCTGCTAGAATAGATGCATGAGAGTGAAATGTACCGTTGTCCTCAATACCATAATAACACACAATAGATTTTACCACCATCAACATGGACAGGTTGGAGCATTGAAAATCCTTCTCAGCTTTTAATTAGACAGATTTCCTTTGTGGAGAGGGTCCCTAAGTGAGCCAAAATCTTCCCAGCCATGAAAAGGACTCCTGAAGCTAGCCACACACTACGTTGGCAATGCCAAATACTTTCTAAATAGCAAACCAGCACAATAGGTGAATGAGAAAACCCAACGTATATTGTCCATATATGAGGCACATTACATCGTATCATAAATGACCATAATAACAAAGAAACCATTTCAGGTCTAGCCATTTACTCAGGTGAAGCCATCAAACCAAATATAACCACTCCTGCTCCACCTATAAGGCATATAGAGAAATAATTGCAAGCCTATACAGAGTGGTGATAGCAAGTAATTAATTTTGATAGACCTGTCTAATCGGTCACCTCATGGCTTTCAAGGGATGAGACATTGGAAAGATCTATCTCCTTATTGGCCAATAAATCGGCCACTTTATCTTGCTCCCTATAACAATGCTCCACCGCAACATATCAAATCTATTTTTTCAAATTAAAACTTATTCCAGACAGAGTGTAGCTTCCAATTAGGACAACACGCTTTTTCAAAGCATTGATAACAATAAAGAAACATCTTCTACTGTGTTCTTGCAATAACCTTCAAAGTACACCAATATCATACCAGCTAAGAGTGCCTCCCATTCAGCTTCATTATTTGTTTGAATACCCAAATTATGTGACCCACCAAGAGCTCTAATGCACCGGAGGCATCCCTAAGCACATAACCAGCACCCACTGGTTCTGGATTACCATAAGAAGCAGCATAAAAAATTCAGCTTTCCACTCTGCAATGGAGTCTTCCATTTCTCCTCTCTTCTATTACACTTAGAGACAACCAACCCATTAACAAGAACTATATTAAGTTTTGAATGGTATGGTGGCTATATATGATTGTTTACTTTAGGCTTATTTTGATCGCACAAATGAAAGTTCGATTCTATATGCTCCATATTTAGGCTTATTTTGATCACATAAATGAGAAGTTGATTACACATGCTTAGTCTTTGTAGACGTGATTCCTGAAAAGTGTGTTTCAGCATTAAAAATTATCCTCAGTGTGATCAATGAGCACTATTATCAATAGACTTCAATTTTAACTGTGGTTGATGCAGGTAGGCGAAGTTTTAAATAACATGCCTCTAAAACTGTTATCAATAGTGTATTCAGAACTGAGCATTAGTGTGAAATATACTACCACACGGAGTTATCTTTCTTCTTTTGTACACGTTTCATCCTTAATTTCACTTTTTATAAACTTTACCTGTCTAATTCCTTCTTTCTTACCAATCTGGTTAGTATTATCATCTTCAGTAGGCCTTCATTTCAGAGAGAAGCCATTAATTGCATGCACGAACTTGGAGGGTTGTTTAGGACTGGAATGTGATAAAAGGGATTGTATCAAACCAGGATGTGACAAAAGAATCAAGATAGACCTAAAGAGATTTGATGACCCATCATCTTTGATATATGATACTATTGGAGCTTGAATGACATTACCAAAAAAAAAATATTGTTTTCAATCTTTTTTGATGCGAACTTTGTAATTCAGCCATCTGAAAATAGGTCATCTAGTCTCATTGAATCAGCTATGGTTTGAATGTATTCTCTATATTGATTGTCTTAGGTGTCAACTGTTTAAACTCCAATGGTTGTAGATGAAGGTTGGTTTTCACCAAATCTATTTTGTTGAGCAGAGTTTGTTGTTGCAGTTAATAAGTGTTGACCAGAATTTGTGTTTTTTTGACTACAAACTGAAGACAAGTTAACTAATATGACTTATAATTGACTATTATACTGCTTTGACGATCATTACTGTTGTTGATTATGATTATATTGTTCTTTATAGATAGTTGATTGTTTAATTTGAGAATTCACTATCTATGCATGTTGCACATCATCGAATGAATGTAAAGTCCCTTGTCAAATTTGCCTTAAAACTTTCAATTTAAGTGGTTTGGCATTCCATCAAACACTTGGCTTGCAATCTCCTTTCAGCATATAGATGATATTTCTTTTGACTTTATCTTAATGTGGACAAAAACATGCATGAATAATCTCTGAACTTGCATTACCAGCTATTATAATATGCATTGGACTGACATAAATATGGAAATTGACTTTACAACTTCAAGTCATTTATAATGAACATGGAATATGTACTGGCATTTCAACAAACAGTTGGCATGCAGCCTTGACACCCTGCTAAATGACTGATAATAAATTGTAGATTGGATTGATGCAACTCAGATTTATTACAATCACTTCAGAGTAATTACAACTCCCAGCAAAGCACATATTGCAGCAGTCTTTTGCATACGAACTAGACAATAGTATGAGCAGAAATACATTTACTTGATACTCAAGCCGCTACAGCACTATGTATTTTCATCATAATACAATCTGAAACTTATTCACTGTATTTTCTGAGCATGAAACAAATCGAACTTACTAGCTACATTACACAGAGTAATCTCAAACCAGCGACTGCCTAGCTCAGAACAGGACATTTTTCAGAGGATAGAAAGAATAATCTCAGACCTGATCAATGCGTCCATTTCCAACTGCAGATGAGGCCGAACTGAAATAAATGAGATTCAGAATCTGCTGCAAATACAGAACACATCTCACCCTTGACAGTAAAGCTCACGCCATGCTCTTGAAGCTCATGCGATTCTCATAAAGACTGTATCCTTGCTCCAATAAGTCGCATACAGAATCATATAACCAGGTGACCATCTTCATCACACAGCAATAGAATTTATGGCCACGCCTCATACACAGAGAAAAATATATTCTTGATACCTCGATTCAGCTGCTAGGGACTTGCTCGACTCAAGAACAACACTCCTGGATGCTGGGCGATGACATAGAGATACTCGAACTGAATAAATAATAGCCCCTGAAAGTAGTCATGACTTTGACTGAAAAGCTCTATCTGGTTTCAAAGATACTCTCCACACTACAAACATGCTTTCCAATAAATCGATTTTATGCACTAACTGTATTGAAATGATTCATAGACTCCATTAAAAGAAATCAGAATATTGCTCTCAATAGAATGCAATAATAAACCAGCAATTGCATTAATAAAATCCCTTATTCAGGATTGCAATAATACATCAGCTATTGCACTTATTCATAAACCCTTATACAACATGCAATAATACATCAGCTATTGCTTTGTATAACCCTACTCAAGCCGAATGTAATCGCTATTCTCCAAATTTGGTCGTTGAAAGTGACCATTAAATTTGCAATGAGGCTCCTGTAGGAAACTTGAAATGCTCTCCTCCACAATCTCCAGCTAGGGTTGATATTTCACAACTGAAACCGGTATCCTAGAGTCTTCAAACCCTCAGACTTGAAAGCCTTCAAGCTCTCCCAAACTGAAATGAGAAATGAAATCCAAGCATATCCAAATGGCTAGCTCTCTCAACTCCTTATAAAGAACTTTTTGATCTTCTAGAAAGTTCCTCCAAAAGCTTCTATAATAATATAATATTTCCAA